>CBVK0100854184.1:0-17202 GCA_900067695.1 Picea abies
AGATCAACACACTGATGTTTTCACGTGGTAAAACCCCTACGGGGAAACATCCACGGCCCTAACCAACGCGACCACTTGGAGCAGTTTATTAATGCAAAGAAAAATATTACAGAGAGATTTTACAAGAGAGTTTCTCACAATCGATCATCGGAAAATGACCCTCCATGCTCTTTAAATAGAGATCATGGACCTATCAGTTGTTAAGCCATGGATCAATGGCCGTTAATATTGAGGAGAGTATGAACCGTCGGATCACTCTATGTCGGGAACATATCATGACCGTCGGATTTCCTAACTACAAATGCATACTAATGCATACTAAAGAAACACACTTTTTCCTAACGACATATTAGACCAAGTAGATCTTAACTACATCCTAAGTCTCTAAATATCCTAACATTTTAAACCAGTGGAATAGGTGGGTATCCATCAATGTCCACCTGGATCAGTCCTCCCCCCTTAGGAATAAATGGTCTCCATTGTGTTGAGCGTCTCGATCAAATGGGGAAAATTTTGTTTAACTTGACGCTTGATGAGCCACTTTCCTTGGTGCAATAGCTGCTTTGTTTTGACAACCCGATAGAGTTGGATCTTCTGTTGGCGGGTTCCCTTAACCTGTGTGTCTATGATATGATCAATTGTTTCATGTTCCACCTAGTCGAGGTTTAGATTTGTAGGTTTCAATTTCTCTACCACTTTCGATGTGTCCAATAGTGGTGGAAAATATATTCGAAAGAGGTCCACATTGAACATTGAGTGCAAGCCAAAGGAGGGAATACTTAACTCAAAAGAATTATCACCCAAAACCTTGGTGATGGTGTAAGTTCCATAGCGAAGTGGACACAGATTTTGATGCGGTTATGTAAGGTGTTCTTTCTTCAAACAAAACCAAACCTTGTTTCCCATCTGAAACTTGTGTGGAACTCGGTGTATATCATGGTGTTGCTTGTATTTAGTATTGGATTTCTATAAAATAACATGGACATGTTGGAAAATATGATGGATCCATTCAATGAATTTGGTGGATTTTTTGGCCTTAGCTTGAGCATGGGAATATTCTACCTGTGTGGATGCGAGGGGCAGTGCTAGATCAATGGGGCCCAATGGTTGAAATATCAGGCTCACCTGAAAATGGTTGTGGTCGTTCGAGCTATGGAGGTATCTGTTAAGATGTGTTGAACATAAGGAAGTCTCTCATCCCATGTGCCTATATGATTGGAGTTGTACATGCGAAAGATATGCATGATCATCCTATTGACGACCTCTGTTTGTCCATTAGTTTGGGGGTGGAAGAAAGTGGATTTGGTGAGCTTGGTGTTCAGTAGTGACTAGAGGATCAACCATAATGTACTCAAGAACCTGCTATCCCAATATGATATGATGGTCTGTGGTAGTCCAAAGCGTATCCACACTCGCTCGAAGAAGAGGTTGGCAGTGGCCTCAGCTATGATACTCTTCTTGCAAGCTGTCAGAATGACCATTTTAGAGAATCAATCAACAACCATGAATACACAATCATTTCCATGCTTGGTTGAGAGGAGACCTGACATATAGTCCATCAAGATGGATTCCCAAGGCCTGTCTAGAGTAGGTAGAGGGGTGTATAGTCCTTGTTTTAATGGTTGTCTTGGCGATGGAGAAAGTAGTGTAGGATATGATATACTTACTCACATCCTATCAAAGATTCAACCAATAGAAATAATTATGTAGTGCTTCCACTGTATTCTCCACGCCAAAGTTTTCTGCCACCTAACTGTAGTGGAATTCCCAAATCATCTTCAAATGATCGCTTGAAAGAACACAAAGATGAACCAGATGGCATAACAATCCATTATGAATATGAAATTCAGCAACGACCATGCTTGTTCCCAACATTTGGTATGTCGTAGTGAAGTCAGGATCGTTGTCATAAAGTTGGGACCACTTGAAGGTCTCATGCCCACAATATTTGAGCACAATGGTTAGTGTTGCAACTGGAGGTCGATTGAGGTAGTCAACGATGTGATTGGTGCTCCTTTTCTTATATTTAATGTTGAGGTGAAACTGTTGAACGTATGTGGACCAATTTTGATGGAGGTCATTTTGTAACTTGCCTTGTGTCTGGATGAACTGTAGAGGCTTGTGATCCGTATGGATGGTTGTCTCCTTCCCTATAGTGTAATTCTCCCATTGGTGATGAGCTTGTACAATGGAATACATCTCTTTTTCATAGGTGGGGTACTTAAAGACAAAATCTAAGAGTGTTTCACTGTGATAGGCCACCATATGACCATGCTCAGTGAGAACGAAACCAATGACATAGTATGAAGAATCTGTATCAATCTCAAAAGGTTATTGCATATTAGGTAAGGAAAGCACTGGGGTTGAGCATAGATGATGTTTCAGATCGTCAAGTTCTTTCTGTTGTGACATGGCCCACACAAATTGGGATTTTAAACCACCCAGGGTCACCTGGATGAGGGGCCATGCAATATGAGAGAACCCCAACACAAATCTGTGATAGAATTTGACAAGGCCCAAGAAGCTTTGAAGCTAGGTTAGTGTTGTCAGGGTTGGCTAGTCATGAATGACTTAGATCTTGGTTGGATCTACATGCACACCATGCTCATAACAATGTATCCGAGGTATTGGACCTTGTTCATGCCAAATGATCATTTCTCTAAGTTAGCATATAGCTTGTGTTACTGCAGAGTGTGTAGGGCCTGTTGAATATGCTGCAAGTGTTCTTCCCAACTCTTGCTGAAGATGAGGATGTCATCCAGATATACAACCACAAGGGAATTGGTGAAAGGTTGCAAAATTTCATCCATCAACTTCATGAAAGTTGTTGGGGCACTTGTCAAGCCAAACTACATGACCATCCACTCAAAAATACCTTCTTTAGAATTGAAAGCAGTCTTCCATACATCAATTTATTCTGTTGGGACCTAGTGGTAGCCGAACTTCCGATCAATCTTACTTGGGTGCTTGGCTTCTTTGAGTTGGTCGAGAAGGTAGTTGATTCGAGGAATTGGGTACCAGTTCTTGAAGCATGAGCATGATTGGGCTTCCACAAGGTGAGGATCTTGGTCGAATGTGCCCTTTTTGGAGCAGATCTTGAATCTGGCGTTTGATTTCCTCATTTTATAGGAGAGATCATCGATATACCAGCCAATTAGGTAAAGGAATTCCATGCGCTAGATCGATTGAATGCTTGACCTGAAAGTGCAGAGGAAAATTGATAGGTAAGGTGAAGATGTATCGATATTCTTCCACGACTTTGTCCACTTGCTTTTGTTGCGTAGAGAATCCATGTGCGGAGGCCATGGATGTGGTCGTGACCTTCCATTCAAATTGAGAGAGAAGCATGAAGAGGACAAATTTCCCAGTCTGGGAGATGACCTTCTTGTACTGCTTAGCTGAGACCAAAGAAATCGCGGTAGGTGGAGCTACCTCTGGTATCTTGTACAATTGTCTGCCCAAAGTAACAATGACACTACAAGGTCTAGATTCATATATAGCATGGAATTTCCACATATATGGCTAGCCTAAATAATACCACAAAATTCAAGTGGGGAAACATCACACAATACCTCATCTTTGAAGGGATTGATACCATAGGGAAGGAGACACTGTTGGCTGACGCAAAGATCTAGTCCTTGGCTGAGCCACCCAATGTTGTATGGTTGCAGATGTGGTGTCATCGGAAACTCCAACTACTTGATGACCTCTATTGATATTAGGTTCTTTTGGCCTTTGCTATCAACAATGAAATGTAGCGGAGCACCCTTCACTGACATCTGTGAGTGAAAAATGTGCTCACCTTCCTTCGGTTCTTCTGGTTGGACCTTGGTGATAAAAATTGTGGCACTGGGTTCTACATCAATGATTCGCTTCCCCTTGTATGATTATGAATCAAAGTTGGAGCGTGGATATGACTTTGATTCTTTTATCCAACCACCAATGACCTCTTCAAGTGACATTCATCAGTGTTGTTCCAGGGAATTTTGTGGAACTCACACCACTCCCCGATGTCTTTCTTCATCTTCCCATTACCCTTCTTTTTTCTCTTCTTAGGTTGGTTATCCTAAGGTTCTCCATCCTTTCTTTTCACTTTTTTTCTGTAGGCTAGGGATGTCTTTTCCATGCTTATGTTTTGATGCATTTGTAGATCCAAACTCTTGATTATTCCTCTTCTTAAAATTTTGTTCGATTTTGAAAACATATCGATAAACAATTCCCAATGACGAGATGTCCAAAAATTCCATTTTAGAACTAGATGTCGCTTAGAGTCTTTGATACCCAACTTTATAGATAAGATATGGAAGGTATTTGTGAACTCCAACACTGTTTGGTACCTCTCCTAACGTAGTGTGGTCTATATCGTGTACTAGTTGTCATAGTTTCCAATAGGGTAATATTGTTCATTAACAACATCTATAAAAGAGTCCCAAGTGGGTTCGACCTCAAACATTCCAGAATCCTCCATGGAATTTTTCTTGTAGTAAGTCTCCCACAAATTTTTGACATGGGGGGCAACCTTAAGGAGCACAAAGGTGATATTTTCCCTATCAGAGAGATTGTGGACAAAGAAATAACCTTTTAGAAAATTTAAACATTTTTCCAAAGAATCCTCATATATTTGACCTTCAAATACGAGAATATCAAAATTAACTTGTACCTTAAAATGGGAGGCGCCTCCAAAGTGGTCACTTGACGAAGACACATTTGTTGTTTTTGACAACCGTTGAAGGATTTGGGGAAAAATTTCCATCATATGGTCCCTCTGTTGCATGAGGGATTCATCAAGAAACAACTGAATAAGATATCCTGCCCCCTTGTCTCTATTTTCTTCCACCATGGGAGGCCATCATGGTCGAAGAGGACAGTTTTTCTGAGGCTCAAGTAGTTCAAGTTCCAACTCCTTATACCATGACATCCTTGGGGATATGCACAGAGAAAAATACAAAGAGAAAACCACTCTGATACCACTGATACATACCTATAAAGGGATGAAATAAAACACATAAATATGACAAACACAAATGATACAATAATACAAATTTTTTGTTAATGAACAAATTATGTAGGAACTATAAAATTGCAGAGTGAAATGAACTCGCTAGAATGGTGGTATATTATCTATGAGAAGAGATGTGATGGCTATGCACATTTACAAGAAGATGCTTACAATGAGGTCGAAAACACATTTTAACATAAAGCATCAATGAGAAAACACTAAACATCCAAAACCTTAACCCGAGAAGATGAAATGCCAAAAGGTTTGTGGGCTTGATTTGGTTAGTTGATACATCAACTTCCTGGAGGTGTTACTTTTGCATATGATATCCATTTGGGGAAATTGGTATCCCATCAGAAATTTCTAGCCGAGGAGTACACATTCTGAATGGCTCAAAAAGGCCCTGGAAGTTCAGGACCTGAAAAAACCATAGAAAAACTACCAAGATGGAAACTATATTTTAAGTCAATGGAATAGGTGGGTGACCACTGATGTAATACCCCAAGACCGAGCCCCAGTTAAAATTGTAAAAATGTTTTATAGGTTGGTGAGCCAAGTGATTATAAGCTAGGAGGCTTATGTGATGATTAGGCCAGAGAGCCTAGATGCTAAAGGCCAGTGAGCCTATTTTTGTATATGTAAACACTCATATCATTAATATAATACATCGTTGTGTGTAGACCGACCACAATAAAATAGTATGGGGGACTAAACTCCACTAGGAAGGGAAAGGGAGGGGCTAAGCTAGAGGGTTTATCTCTAAGGGAATATTATATTATTATCCCAAAAGACTAAGGCAAGGATAAGTATCATATTATCCTAAGTTCGTAAGTGAAGGGGAATGACATACAAGTGGAGAGGAACGAGCTCCTGGAGGGCCATGAGTCAATCAGGGTGCATGCAGTTATATGTGGGGAGAATTGGTTCGTTGGGGTCGATTCTCCCCAGGCACCCTCACATTTTCATGATTCACTAGTCTACCATCGTTTCACTCTGAGACCTCCATCATTCAACATATGAAACCCAAAAGCTGTATGAAGTACCTCCCTGTCACAGGTAGCATACTCGTACTGTACCCGATCTAGTACTGTACCGTACATGATCTAGTACTGTTCCTTAATTGATCCATGTTGCTACCATCACCTGTTCTATACCTATTTTCTGTTGCTTCCTTCACGTGAACCTGTAACTGGTTGACTTAAGCACCGAACTGAAGAAACTGGTTGTCAGGGCCATGGGTTTGAGGAGGTGGGTTTTCAGGCCCATGGATTGAAGAGGTGGGTTGTCAGGCCCATGAGAAACTCTCTCCAGGTGAGAGAATTGATGGGAAATTGATTTCTTGTGGGAGCCCAATTGTAGCTACAATGGTCTGAGACTTCTTGTCCGACCTACTGCTAAATCTATGGAAGGGAAGTGGGGTAGCCAAAGGACTGTTGAGTAGAGAAGGTGCACACTTCCTAGGGTGGGACATGCATGTGGGGAATGAGAGAATGTAGGCTGGTAGTTTGATTTGGCTCCTGGGACAAAATCCTTCATGTTGTCTGTGTTGTCTCAGCCTAGCTAGTAATCCCTTTACTGGGGTGGAGTTTAGTCCCAACTCGGGGGTGGCCACTACCGATAGTTATGAGCAACGTGGTCTAAGGATGGGAGGATCGTGGAAGGTCTACACATAGTTGGTATCAATTGTGTGTTAATTTACATGTTGTGTATTTATACATGTGTTATATTTATGGGTATTTCCTATGTATGCTGCATGTATATGTTTACTGTTATTTCTGCATAAATCTGTATATTGGTAGAATGCATTGGTCTATTTAAATTTATACATATATACAGATGTAATTATTGTTTTTATGGAGTGGCATGGCCCTGACTTGGGTGGTCTGGGGATGTTACAGTTTATGAAGTTCCACAAGAGTTTCTGTGTAGCATAGCCCAACATGTATAAGGATGGGTGTGTTACAATTTGGTATCAGAGCTCTAGTTTTCAACACTAATCCTAGATGGGCCGTGTAAGTGGAAATTGAAGTAAAAGCTTCAGAGATAATTGTTTTCGAAATGGACAAAATTCGAGTTTCAGAGCATCCATGAGTGCAAAGAGGGCATTGAGAGCACACCTTAATCGTGTTTGAAATATTAGAAGCTGTAGCAGTTCAAGAAGCCATAGTGGCCGTAGGATTTGTTCGAGAAGGGACCGAATCCTTCACATATGTCAGATCTAGGAAAGGAGCGTGGAAGTTAACCCCTCAAGTTATTTGGAATTCGTTGCTTCAAATTTTTTTAAGTCTTTGACAAAAAAAAGGAAAAATCCCCAAAGCTCTGAAGTCCTAGACTGAATCTACACTGTAGATCGTTTGGGAGAAGGCGGGCCATTGGATCCCCAAGTGGTTTGACAATTCGACACTCTAGGGAAATTTGTTTGTGGTTGCACAAAGGGAAGAGTTCCCTGAAGTCCTGAAGTCCGGAACCAATCCAGACCATTCATGTTTGGGGACACGTGTATGAAGATTAGAAAGTGTTCATAATTTCGATGTTCAACAGTTTGGGGTTTAGGTGGTGTTGAACAAAAAAATCCTCCGAATCTTGAAGTTCTAAAGTCTCAGAGCACCGGAGTCCTGAAGCTCCAGGGAACACCTATTCGGAAGTTCGACATTCGAGAGTTATAAAGTATATTGGTGTGAAATCTTCCGAAGCTAGAAGTGTCAGAGTGACATGGCATGATGACATCACCTAGGGTGACGTGGACCTGTTCGAGAGTTTGAAAGTTCGGTGTTTGGATGTTTTAAAGTGTTCTAGTGTGAAATCCTCTGAAGCTTGAAGTTATGAATTCTCGGAGCGTCATAGTCTCGAAGCTCTGAGAAGCCATGTTCATAAGTTTGGTGTTCGAGAGATTTGTTGTGTTATGCTGAGAAGTTCTCCAAAGTCCTGAAGCTCCAGAGCGTCGGAGTGGTAAAGCTCCAGAGAGCAAGGGTTCGAGTGTTCGCCAATTCAATGTTCATAAGTTTTGAAATGTTCAGGTGTGAGATCCTATGAAGCACAGAGTCTCGAAGTCTTGGAGAACCAGAGTGAGGTGGCATGCTGATGTCCGAAGCTTCAGAGCATCGGAGTAGTGATGCTCCAAAGAGTCTCTCTGGGAGTTCGCCTATTCGATGTTCGGAGGGAAGGTTGTGTGGTATAGGAAGAACCTTCGAAGCCTGAAGTTCTGAAGCATCAGATCCGCAAAGCTCCGAGGAAGGGTTTGTTTGGAAGTTCACTGGTTCGACATTCGGGGAAAACAAAGTGTGATGAAGGTGAAACCCCCAAATCCTGAAGTTCCGGAGCCTCGAAGTTCTGAAGCTCCAGATAAGCACATAGCAATGAAGTGCTTTGTCATATCCCTTGGTCATATGAGAGTTCGGTTGAAATAAAAGAGGGCTAGTGCCTGAATTATTGTTTTCAAAGACATAAAGGGGCTTAGAAAAGGAGCCCGTGGGGTTTTTGATTTGTATAGACCTGCATTGGAAGGAAATCACAGGAGCCTATGAACCATGAGAGAGGATTCAACATGGGTCCAAGAGCTAAATCGACTTCCAAATGAGAAGAAAGAAGTCTGATATATTATTGAATCAGAATGGTTCATATTTTCATGAATTTGTTAAAGCAATCAACCTAACAAAATTTTGTGGGCTGCACATTTTGTAGAGTTAACAACTGTTAGATCAAAACAAGATCAACATAGAGTGCAAAGGAATGGAAGATACACAGGGAGCTTACATCCAGGAAGATGAGATCATAGGGATGGATATCCATATGGGTATTGAAGGAACAAACTCAAATGGACATGGAGAAAGAAAGGAAGAAAACATGAATATGGTAGAGACCATTAAAAATTTGAAAAAGGATGTCCAAAGTCAAAAAGATGATAATTAAAGGCTTATGAAATCCAAGGAGAAACGGGAGGACTTCAACATGAAGTTAATGCAAATCTTGGACAAAATTGAAAAGAAATTGGATAAGGAAAATGGCTCAAGCAAATAAAAAAATCACAGGTCTCCTGATGGGAAAGGGAAAACCATAAGTGTTAGCAGACATCACCATCGCTCCCCAAGGAATTCCTCTAGAAGAGAACACAATAGCTCAAGTCCATCCCCTGTTAGGAAGCATAAGAAGAGGTATGGGGTGGATGAGCTACAAGGAGAAATGAAAAATATCAAACCTCCTATGTTTGAAGGTGAGCACAAGAAGGATGAAGATGCCGACACATGGCTGCTAGGCATGAGAAATTATTTTCAATTACATAATTATTCTTTACATGTAGAAGGAAGAATTGATATCTATTAGCTCAAGGGAAAGACATCCATGTGGTGGGACCAACTTGTGTAGGTGAAACACATTAAAGAGAAATGTTAGTTGGAAGGAATTCAAGAAGCATTTTCAAAATAAATACTTGACTAAGAGATATTATGACAAGAAAATGAAGGATTTCTTTGAACTCAAGCCAGGGAGCATGACCATAGATGAATATGAAAGAAGGTTTTTAGAATTGCTAAAGTATGTCTCCTTCATCAAGGATGAGACAATTAAGATTCATATGTATTTGAGTGGGCTGCCATCATTCATTAGTGACAAGATACAATATGATGATCCCAAAACTTCAGAGGAGACCATAAGGTGAGCTAAATGCCTATATGATCAACATAAAGGAAAGCCAACTTTCCAAAAAGACTGGGAAAACAAGAAGAAGTACAAGATGGAATAGAGGAAGAATGGGACTAAGCCACCATTCTTCAAAAATAGTCCTCAGGGACATCCAACTTATAGAGAGCCCAAAACAATTGAGACATGGGGGAAAAGGCCAATGAAACCACCTATTCAATGTTTGGGCTATAAGGGAGATCACAAGCATGGAGATTTTCCACACATAAGTGAAAAAGCGAGAGCTATTCACAATGTACAACAAGCTAAAATAGTGGAGGACATGGGAAGGAATGTACCTAGGATCTATGCATCCGTGGACAACAAGCAAGCAGAGTTTCAATCACATATGATTGAAGTGGAAGGTATGATCAACAACCAAACCATTGAAATTTTAATTAATTCAAGAGCTATTCATAGTTATATAGATCCTAATATGGTGGAAAGATTTCATTTTCCAAGAAGCAAGCATGGAAAATCTTGGTTGGTGTAGCTGGATACTAGATCCAAAAGAAAAGTTAATGAGATGGTTAAATCATGCTCAGTGGACACGAATAGAATGAGCACCAGGGAAGATTTGAACATTTTTCCTTTAGGTTCCTATGACTGTCTAATTGGTATGGTTTGGTTGGACCAACACCATTGTATCCTAGACTGTTATAGTAAAGCTTGTACTTGCTAGGATGAATAAGGGAACCTAAGGATAGTACATGGAATTCCCAAGGCCATAAATGTCAGATAAATCTTAGCATTGTAGCTAAATAAATGTTACAGGAAGGGATGTCAAATATTTTCAGCTCATATGGAAGAGACACATAAGGAGAGGGTGTCAAATATTGAGGATTATGCAATCCTAAATGAGTTTGAGGATGTTTTTAAATAAATACTATGATTACCCCCTAAACGAGATATGTATTTCTCTATAAATCTAATTCCTAGAGCAACTCCAGTATAAATCTAATATACCCCTTTACATGATGAGTACACTAGAGTTAAAGGAGTTGCAAATGCAATTGGAAAAGATTATGAAGAAGGGGTATATACGCCCAAGTGTGTCACCTTGGGGTGCTCCAGTATTATTTGTGAAGATGAAGGATGGAACATTGAGACTTTGTATTGACTTTAGACAGTTGAACAAAGTAACTGTAAAGAATAAGTATCCTTTGCCAAGGATCAATGACCTCTTTGATTAGTTGAAGAATGAAAAAATATTCTCCAAGATTGATCTTAGGTCAGGTTATCATCAGGTAAGAATTAAATATTAAGACATCATCAAGACTGCTTTTAGAACAAGGTATGGTCATTATGAGTTCACAGTGGTTCCATTTGGGTTATCAAATGCACCAGCTGTCTTCATGTGTTTAGTGAATGGTATTTTCAGAGAATATTTAGATAAGTTTGTCATTGTCTTTTTGGATGAAATTTTTATATATTCCAAGTCAGAAGAAGAGCACGAGGAAAACTTGAAGATGGTATTACAAGTATTAAGGGAGCATCAGTTGTATGCAAAATTGAGCAAGTGCTCATTTTATCATAATCAAATTCATTATTTGGGCATATCATATCAGAGGAAGGGATAAGTGGATCTTGAAAATATTGAGGCCATTAGAGGATGGCTAGAACCTAGGAATGTGATAGAATTCGGATCCTTCATGGGCCTTGTAGGCTACTACAAAAGATTTATTGCAGGATTTTCAAATATCGCACACCCGATTACTTCCTTGCAAAAGAAGGCAATGAATTTTTAATGGAAATTAGAGTGTGAAAGGAGTTTCCAACACTTGAAGAAAGTATTAACTAGTGCTCCAATTTTAAGGATTGCATATCCAAATGAAGACTTGATTGTATGCACAGATGCATGTAAAGAAGGACTTGGTGGAGTCCTCAATCAAAATGGGTATGTTGTATGTTATGAATCAAGGAAGTTGAAGGATCATGAAATGAACTATGCCACTTATCATTTGGAGTTGGTAGCCATAGTCCATGCCTTGAAGAAGTGGAAGCAATACCTCATGGGGAAAAGGTTCGAGCTGAGGACAAACCATAATGATTTGAAATAGTTATTTGATCAAGCAAATCTAAATGCCAGGCAGAGCAGGTGGTTGAAATTTCTCAGTGAATACGACTTTGATATAAAGCATATCAAAGGGAAAGAGAACAAGGTGGTTGATGCACTCAGTAGAAGAGTGCATGAGTTGCATGCTACAACCATCGGCATGTACCAATCTGATTTAAAGGACATAATCTTTGAGGCTGCAAAATCAGATTTGCAATACATGGAAGTATTGGAAAAATTACAACAAGGTATTTGGAAGCAGAAAAATGAAGACTACAAGCTGGGAAATGATGAAATTCTTATGTACAGAAGAAAAATATATGTCCCCAATTCCCAAGAATTGAAAAATATGATATTGAGGGAAATGCATAACGTACCTTATGTTTGACACCTAGGGTATTATAAAACAATTGTAGCTATCAAAAGAGAATATTTTTGGCCAAGCATGAGGAAAGAAGTTGTTGAGTATATTGGAAAATGTTTAGAATGTCAAAAGGTTAAGGCTGAGCATAGACACCCAGTTGGGTTGCTGCAACCATTACCCATCCCTGAGTGGAAATGGGAAGTGGTAATAATGGACTTCATCACCAAACTTCCCAGAACAAGCAAGCAACATGATTCTATCATGGTAGTGGTGGACAAGATTACAAAAGATGCCCATTTCATTCCAGTGAAGCTCACTCACAAAGCAATTAACGTTGTTTATATTTATATGAGGGAAATTTCTTGATTGCATGGTATACCCAAGAAAATTGTGTCAGACAAAGATATAAAGTTTACATCAAATTTATGGAAAGGATTATTTAAAGGATTTGGAACAAATTTGAATTTTAGCACAACTTATCATCTAGAATATGATGGGAAAACAAAGAGGGTCAATCAAGTAATTGAGGATATGTTGAGGATGTATGTGATGGATAAAAAATCAAAATGGGAAGACTACCTACACTTGGTGGAGTTTGCGTATAACAATGGGTACCAAACATCTCTAAATATGAGCCCATTTGAGGCAGTTTATGGCAGAAGGTGCAACACACCAATAAGCTGGGACAAACCAACAAATAAAGCAGTGGTTGGGCTATAATTACTCAAGGAAATCGAAGAGTAGATGTTGAAAATAAAGCAGAATTTAAAGGTTGCTCAAGACAGGAAGAAAATCTATGCTGATAAGGGTAGAATTCACATGGAATTTAAAGTGGGTGATGATGTATTCTTGAAAGTGAAGGCCAAGAGAAGTTCCCTGAAGCTGGGAAATTGTTCAAAGTTGGAAGCTTGTTATTGTGGGCTGTTTGAAATCCTAGAGATGATTGGGCCTGTATCTTATATGCTTGCATTACCTACATCAATGTATATTCATAATGTATTCCACGTGTCATTGCTAAAAAATTATATAACTGATGCTAATAATGTCATTGATTGGAATGTGATTCAGGTGGAGCAATAAGGTGCTTTTCAGGTGCATCCGGTGTGCATAGTGGACCAAAATATCGAGAAGCTACAGAATCAAGCTGTAGAGTTGGTAAAGGTCCAATGGACCTGGTACGGTCTTGAGGATAGAACTTGGGAGCAAGAGGATGCTATGCGGGCATAATACCCATATCTTTTTGAAGATTTTTGAAAAATATTGGTGATAAATGTATTTATATATTGCACCGAGGAAAATGAATAAATAAGGGGAGGGGAATGTAATACCCCAAGATCGAAACCCAATTGAAATTGTAAATATGTTTTATAGGCTGGTGAACCAAGTGATTATAAGCTAGGAGGCTGTTGATATTATGGTAGCTATGGGAGGTATTTACCTCCACGTGTAAACCTGACGAGAATAGAAGACTCCAGGAAGCAAGAGAAACCCTAATGAGTTGGATAATAACCCTAGAAGACTTTTCAGCTCAAGAAGATACTATGTATTAGGTTATTAGCCTCCAAGGGAAGAAGTTGGCCAAAAGAATTAATATATAGTGAATAGATAGGTACCCAGAAGGAGAAGTCGGCCCCAGTAAGTTTTCTAGAACCACTATAAATACAGGGCACCAGTCTCTCATTTGACACATCTCAGCAGTTGCAGAGAGCCAATTCTGCACAGTGCAGTTGCAGTCTTGTGCACAGGTTTGGAGAAGAGCTGCTGGTGCAGCTAGCAGTTACATTTTGGCTTGGACTATCTCTTGGCTAGGGTTTGGACTATCTAATCAACCCTTGTTGGTGCGCTATCCTTGGGGAAAGGTGCGCTACCCTTTGTTTGGATATATAGCCTAGGGTTTGCTTTCAGAATGATTCTTTGTCAAGGTTAAGGTGCTCGAAGGGTGGCTTCGACCTATGTTTGGGTGACAAGGGTATTGTCAATGGTAAAACGAGCACACATCCTTCATATTCTAACAAGTTATGGGCCCACACCTCCTTCATTCAGTCTAAACACTGGAAGGAAACATATCCTCTAGGATATTGAGCTCGCTGAGGAACTGTTGCTAGGGTTACTAGCAGAAGCAACTTCCAAGACACTGCCGCTAGGGTCACTAGCAGGAGAAGTTGTAGAAACCCTAATCCTCTTGTTGAGGCACCTTAAGTGAATGGATTAACTTAATTTCCATATAGATCAATGTACTCTAGCCTAGCGCATCTCCTGATACTCTCAGCAAGCCAAGATGTGAAGTTTGAATTTATGGTCAAATCTAGGGTTTGACCAAGTCAAAGCAACCATGACTTATTCTATGAAGTCAGAGAACAAGTTAGATGGAGCCTATAACTTTAGAGCGTGGAAGACAAGGATTGACCTCATCCTTGCCAAGAATAAAGTGCTGGATATCGTGAAAGGAAAGATCGTGAAGCCATAGTTTGAAGAAGGAAAAGAGAAGGAACCACAAAACGTTGCAGCTATGGAGAAGTTCAAAAACAGTGATATCAATGCTATGAGTATCATAGTGGAATCTAGAAAAGACCACTTGATAACCTACATCTCCATCTTGACTCATCAAAGAAGATGTATGATGCCCTAACAAATCTCTTCTCAGTCAGAAACATTGGACAAGTAATGAGTATGAAGAATGAGCTCCGTGACATGAAGATAAATGATGATGACAACATAACATCATACTTTGTGAGAATTTCTCAGTTAAGAGATCATATCAGAGAAGGAGTTGGTAAACATAGTACTCAATGGTCTTCCTAAGACGTGGGATGCATTTGCTGCAAGCATGAACACAAGAAAGGTGTATCCGACATTTGAAGAACTTTGGACTTGCTGTGCTCAAGAAGAATTAAGGATCAATGAAAAAGAGAAACCCGAAAAGAAGTATGATGATCAAGCCTTCACAACAAGATTCAAGAACTTCAGGAACAAAAGGAATTTTGGTTCAAGGAGGAAACCAAATCAAGAGAACGACATTTCAGAAGTACAATGCTTCAACTGTCGAAAGTATGGTCACTACAAGAATCATTGTCCCGAGCTAAAGAAAAGGAAGGAGAAACACGAAGCATCAATTGCCGAAGAAAAAGAACCTACAAAGAAGACTAAGCAGGATGGGACTTCTTCTTCTAAAGGTAACAAAACTCTTCTTATTTCTTGTACATATCTTGTTTGCATCATCTCTGTACATATCTTGTATATCTATCTCTTGGAAGATAATGTGTTCCAAGAAGAACTATACCTATGGAAGAACAACAAGATAAGAATGGATATCATTAGATAATACACATGAAAGGATGAAATAAAAATCATGTGGAAGCTATTGCAAGATAATCCAAATCAATAATGAAGAGACTTAGAAGAAGCAAAGACAGAAAGAAGTCAACAATCAAGAGGAAATTGGAAAAAGACTTATGAGGTTTTGTAGAAGACAACAAGATGGAAGCGTGGACTCTGTTAGACAAGAGAGGCAATTATATATTGCAGAAGACAATAAGGATGTAGATGGAAGCGTGGACTCTGTTAGACGGAGGGAGCCGATTATATACACTCATACATGAAGCAAGGATTAGAAGGGAGCTAATCCTATGATCCATAGAAGACGATGAAGTATATATCCATGATAGCAGCCATGAAATACAATATGTATCTAGTTCAACCTCAAAAGAAGTCTTCTTCGAAGAGAAGCCTTAAAGTATCCCTGGTTGTCGATCCACATCTGTGATCTTGTGATGAAAGAAATAAATAGAATCTTTAGGGCATGTAATCTACTCCATGGATCTAAGAGATAAACACAAGAAAGAACATGAAGATTCAAAGAAAGGAAGAGAAGTCAGAACAACTAGTCATTGTATCAAGAATCACAAGATTGTCAGACTAATATGAACTCACTAAAAGCAATCAAGTGGAGGAACTAAAAGTCATGATGAAGAAAAGTGTATGTAAGACTTATGAATGAAAGCATTACGAGATCTAGAACTAGAGGTTCTCCCAGATGGAGGGAGAAGATGATGATGATTACTTGTTCCAGTAAACTAGACTTATCTCTACATGAGTCATTATATCATCAACAACATCCATAAGTTGGAGTTCTACGTCATATGAATGCAAAGAATACTCTCCAGAAATATTGAATAAAGAGTGTATGAAGAAGCAATCTCAAGACTTTGAGGCATGCCAGAAAGAGACCCTTGTATGCAGATAGAAGAAGATAACTTGGTGAAGAACCTCCAGTGCACAGTAGAAGCATGGTGAAGATTTCCTATAACATCAAGATGATTATTCAGTAGATCGGATCTCATGATAACAGAAGAAGTGCCACATGGATATGTTCGAGTTTTCCAACAATGATATATTCTCTTGTTTAGAGCTACATGAAGCCTTCATAGATTCTAGACTAAAGTACATTTGAAATCAAGCATTACATTATCCGTGATGAAGTCCAGAAAGGAGAAAGTGATTCTCCAATACATATCTCCACAGATGAGCAGATAAGCAGACATTTTGGTAAAATATGAAAGAGTTTGCATACTCAAGCTGGAGCTCATGGAGACGACTTCCTTATTGAAAAGGGAAGAGATGACACCCAGGTTGGGAGGGAGCACTACATATATTATTGAAGACATTCATTGAAAAATATTCCAGCTTGGACAGATTCTTTCCTGTTCAAAAAGTGGATTGAGATTTTTGACGGACAACAATTTCCCATTATGGTTAACATGGGCAATGGTACAGATTTCTGATGTATCATAGACAACGACTTCCCATTGTGGTTAACATGGGCAGTGGTCTAAGGCAGTCTCTCTTCTTGAGGGTTACTCAAGAAGACTGGCCCGCCTCGCTGGACAACGATTTCTCATTGTGGTTAACATGAGGAATGGTCCGTTTTGGAGGTTGATATAGGACAGTCTTTTCCTCTTGTGGTTAACAAAGGAAATGGTCCAGATAGTCATTCCTTAGGGTTTTTACATTCTCTCGAGGGTGCACTTTGATTAGTGTAGGAAGAATGGCCCAGGGTGGGGAATGGTCTAGGCTCAACAATTAGGGACATGCATTCCTTAGGGTTTATAC
>CBVK0100854189.1:0-12416 GCA_900067695.1 Picea abies
CCATTGTATATATTGGTATCACTTTAGTTAGAGGCAAGGGAAGAGTGTACAAGTGTACACCACAAAATTTAGGAAGATGGTGATCGTGTTGGGTATCTCTCCTAGAAACCCAGACGAACTTCTCATATATCTAGGATTTCTACACATTCATCTGTGAATGAAAAATGTACTCTTCATACAAAGGATCCTTGATGAGGTAGTTTCTGAGTTCGAATCAAATCCAAAAAGTGGGAAGCATATTATCGATGTCGAACCCAATGACATTATCACTACCACCAAAGTGAAACCAAGCAAACTAGAAGATCCATAGGAAGGGGAACACATGTTTCACTCACAGATGTGGGTAAAGGGGTCTCTGCTTCATTTCATTGTCGATAGTGGCATTCAAACGAACCTGAGCTCAACATAGGTCATCAAGCGGTTGGACCTAATGATAACACCGCATTTGCAACCCTACACCATCGACTGAATTCACCAAGGAAGATATCTCTGCATCATCCAACAATGTCGTTTGCCCTACAACATGAAGCCCTTCAAAGACTAGGTATTTTGTGTGATATTGATCCTCTTGAAGTTTGTGATGTTCTTTTAGGCCAACCATTTTTTTATAAGCTACATGTTGTGTATGAGTCTAGACCCTGCAGTGTTATTATTACTTTGGGTAGACAATTGTACAGGATACCAGAGGTAGCGCCGCCTACCGCTATTTCTTTAATCTTTGCTAAGCAATGCAATAAGGTCATTTCATAGACCGGGAAGTTCATATTTTTTGTGATTTGTGATCACAATAAGCAGAAGCTTGCCTCCACATCTGTGACCTCTACACAGAGCCTCTCTTTGCAATAGAAGCAAGTGGATGAGATCGTGGAAGAGTACAAAGACATATTCTCCTCACTCACGAGGGTACTGACACACTGCCAAGTCAAGCATCCAATTGATCTAACCCCCGGTGCACCTTTTCCTAATGGACCAGTCTATTATCGCTCACTAATGGAAAATGATGAAATCAAGTGCCAGATCCAAGAGGTACTTCAAAAGGGGTACATCTGACCCATCTCCTCCCTTTGCATACGCTCAACTGTATTGGTGCAAAATAAAGATGGGACTGGCAGCTGTGCATTGATTACAGAGCATTAAACAAATTCACAGTTAGGAACCAATACCCAATTCCACAAATTGATGACCTTCTTGACCAAATTAAGGGTGAAAAATTCTTCAACAATATTGACCTAAATTCTGGCTACCACCAGGTCCCCATTGAACCGACTGATATATGGAAGAAAAATTTAAAATCCAAATAAGGTCTCTTTGAATGGATGGTCATGACCTTTGGCTTAAAAAGGGCACCAACAACTTTCATGACATTGATGGATGATGTATTAAGACCCTTCACCATCTCTTTTGTGGTGGTGTGTTTGGATGACATCATCATCTTTAGCAGAACTATGGAGGAGCACATGCAGCATATTCAATAAGTTTTGAGCACTCTGCGGCAGCACAAGCTATAATCCAACTTGGAAAAATGATCCTTTGGCATGAACACGGTCCAATACTTGGGCTACATTGTTTATGAGCATGGGGTACATGTGGATCCAGCTAAGATCCAAGTCATTCGTGACTGACAAACCACGACCACACTAACCGAGATTCAGATCTTCTTGGGACTCGCCAACTTCTATTGAAGGTTCGTGTTGGGATTCTCCCATATTGCATGGGCCCTCAACCAAGTAACCAAGGGTGGTGGCAAGGAAAATTTCACATGGGGGAAGGAACAACAATAAGCATTTGATGATCGAAAGCATCTCTTGTGCTTAGTTCCAGTACTCTCCTTACCCAATCTGCAACAACCATTTGAGATTGAGATTGATTCCTATGGCTATGTTGTAGGCACAATTCTCACTCAGCATGATCATCCTGTAGCATACCATAGTTATAAACTCTCAGCTACCGTCCAGAAATACCCCACCTATGACAATGAAATGTATTTCATTGTGCAAGCCTATCGTCAATGGAAACATCACATTCTGGGAAATGAGACAATCATCCACACTGATCACAAGCCTCTGCGATTAATATAGACACAGGGGAAGTTTTAGAATGACCACCATAAAAAGTGGTCCACATAACTGTAGCAGTTCCATCTCAACATCAAGTATAAGACAGGGAGCACAAATTGTGTCACTGACTACCTTAGTAGACCTCCCATTGCTGCACTCACCATCGTGCTCCATTCCTATGGACATGAGGCATATGAGTGGCCCCAACTTTATCAGTGTGACCTTGAATTCACCACCAACTATCATCTCTTGGGTACCAGCACGAATGTCATTGATTTTCACATTCAGGATGGTTTTTTATGCCATTTAGGCCATCTCCGTGTTCTCGCAAGAGAGAGTGCAAAGATGATTTGGGAGGCTCACTACAGTCAGATGGTAGGATATTTTGGCATGGATAAAATTGTGGTCGTTCTATAGAACATTTTTATTGGCCAAAACTTCGATAGGATGTCAGCAAGTATATCAAATCTTGCACTTCCTGTTCCATTTCCAAGCCATCCATCAAGAAGCAAGGATTATATACCCCTCTTCCTACTCCTAAGAGGCCTTGAGAATCCATATCAATGGATTACATGTTTGGCCTTCTGTCCACCAAGAAATGAAATGAATATGTATTTGTGGCCGTTGATTAGTTTTTGAAGATGGCCTTTCTCACAACCTACAAGAAGAGCATCATAGCGACATATACTACCAAGCTCTTCTTCGAATAGGTGTGGGTCCATTTTGGGATACCACAGACCATCATCTCATATCAGGACCATAGGTTCCTCAATACATTTTGGTCAAGTATCTGATCAATGTTGGACACCAAGCTCACTAAATCCACTGCTTTCCACCCCGAAACTGATGACCAAACAAAGGTCGTCAATCAAATGATTGTGCACATCCTATGCATGTATAACTCTAAACATCTACGTACATGAGATGAGAGTCTTCCCTATGTTCAACACAGCTACAACAGGGCTCTCCATAGCTCCACCGACCATATCCCATTTCAGTTGGGGTTAGGATTCCAACCCTTGGGTCCCATTGATGTTGCACTACCTCTTGCAACAACGCAGAAAAAATATTCCCTTATTCAGTCCGAGGCCAAAAAATTCACCATATTCATTGAGCGGATTCAACACATCTACCAATAGGTCCATGAGATTTTGCAGAAAGCCAATCCTAAGTACAAGAAGCTCCATGATCAACATCGGGTACCACACTAGTTTTAGGTGGTAGACAAGGTCTGGTTACATTTGAAGAAAGAGAAACTTACCGAGCCCCATCATAAGCTCTGTACACTTCGCTATGGGCCTTAAAATATCACTAAGGTTGTGGGTGGAAATTATTTTGAGCTCAACACTCCACCCTTCCTTGGATTTCAACCAATGTTCAATGTGGACCTCCTTCGACCATGTTTTCCACCATTATTGAACACCTCGGAGATCGCTGAACAATTGACACCAATAGAGATCAACCCTGACTACATGGAACAATCATCCACTAATCAAATAGTGGACACACAGGGAAAGAGAACTTACCACCAGAGTATCCAGCTTTATCAGGTTGTCAGGGTAGGGCAACTCTTGTACCAAGGAAAGTGGCTCACCCGAGGCCAAATTCAACAGAAATTTCTTCATCTAGAGGGGGCACTCAACGCAATGAAGACCATTCCTTCATAATGGGGGAGG
Organism: Picea abies; assembly: GCA_900067695.1. Lineage (NCBI taxonomy): Eukaryota > Viridiplantae > Streptophyta > Pinopsida > Pinales > Pinaceae > Picea > Picea abies. The sequence continues at coordinate 3,734 of CBVK0100854189.1, forward strand.
ACTGATCCAGGTGGATATTGGTGGACACCCACCTATTCCAACTAGCTCATTTTGACAGTTTTTAGTTCAACACATTTCTCTGTAATGATGAAATTTCTTTGTAATTATGGGTTTTTCACTTCTGGGGTTGTCCTGAAGCCCTACACAACATCCGGGTGTATATTGGTGGCTGCCCACCTATTCCAACTAGATTATTTTTGAATTTTTCATGTTAATACATCTTTATGTACTTTTAGGGCTTTTAGGGGGACCTAAAATTTTTTTTTTGGCTTTCCATAGTACAACTACAGACAAAGTCAAAATTTGATGACACAATGAGTAGTTCTCTAAAATACCTTTCCAATGGTTTACCACACACGTAAAATGGAGGTTGTATGCAAAAGTTGCGACTATGGGAAGTTGAGGTACCAGCTTACCCATTGGGGCCCACATAACTTTTGGTGTTTCATCTCCTAGGGTTAGGTCTTTGGATGTATATGTTACACATCAAAATTGCTCAGCTGGATAAGTGTCGCATGTCCCTCTCAATTGTCGTAAGTGTCACATCTTCCCTACAACTTTCGCAAGTGTTGCAAGTTGGTCACTAGTGTCACAGATGATGTTCAGACATATTTTCATGACGAGGACACTAAGGAGGCACGTATAACATCTCACATGACTGATTTGAAGGAGGAGAACTGGTTTACTGAAGTCAAACAACTCTTGACACTTGAAAGGAACCCTGAAACAAAGGTTTGGAGGGGGAGCGCTCCCCTACTTTAGCCCCAGAAGCACTGGCGCTCCTCTACAAGGCTTCAGGGAGCATTATAACGCTCCCAGCCCCCTCTGAAGGAGCGCTACTCATATTGAGAGCGCTGGCGCTTCCCCAAGGCTTACCAGGAGCACTACAACACTCTGATGCCCCTTCTAAGGGAGTCTTGCCTAATCTGAGGCAGTAATTGGACCGTTGAGGAGAATAAAGGGAGGATCTTTTGAGATTAGGAGGCAGTTGTGCTCGAATTCTTGGTTTCATCAAGAGATCCCTGATCCAAGGAGAAGGTTCCCAACTTGTTCTAAAGATAGCTCAAGAGGTTAAGCTCCTCTTAACCTATATGAACAGGCTCTATGATGGTGGAAAGGGGGGGAAGAACTGAAGTTATGAAACTTATGATCTTGGAGGAAACTTACAGCCAGCCAAAGGAGAGTGATCAGTAAAGCTGCTAGTATCCAGTTCGTGGGGCTTTCAGGAAAGGGTTAGATGAAGGGGACTTGACGAAGCTGTCGCACTCGCATCTACGATTGTAAGTACTGCTGTCGTTATTCTCATCAATATGACACGCTTGGCCTGTTTCTTTCTAGTTTATGTCTAATGTCACATGAACTTATCATTTATTGATAGATCTGTTTTCAAGCTAACATCAATAGAGTAGGAAGAGGTTGTATCTTGTTTTGTCCACAAGATCCAGCGAGGAGCAAAGGATTGGAGCGCAACTCAGAGCGTGCAGGGACAAACGTCGATTAAAAGGTACTTCTGTCATCCTTCCTTCTCATGTGTTAGTTTAGATAGATTTGAAAGGAATTCAGTGTCCATGATAAGCACTTTTCTGTCTAGGGTTAAGGTCAAGCTCTAGAGGCAATCTACCTGTCCACAGGGAGATTTTCCTACAACAGAAACTGGCGACTCCACTGGGGAGATAGCCTCAAATCGAAACCTCTTGTTTTGATTTTCTCCTCATTGACCTTGTTCTACCCCTTGATTGTTTTAGACCTAGTTTACTCCTCTTTTGATTTGTTTCATGAGCTGATTGGCTCCTTACCTCATCACAGTCGGCATATTTGTCAAGTTTGAATCCCAATTTTTGGAATTTTTTGACATTTCTGGGGCTTTTAGACCCTAGCGCCCCTGTCCTAGTGTTAATAGAGCGCCAACACTCCTCCATACCTCTGCACAGAGCGTTACAATGCTCCTTGCCTTTGGTAACAGAGCACCAACCTCTTTTTGGCCCAAAAACCCTCCAGAACTGCCTTTTTCAGGGTTTGCCTCTGTGTCTCTTTTGCTGAGTGATCTAGTGAGTCAATTTTTCTTCCTTTTCAGTCTTGACATCTATCTTTTTGAAGAATAAACACCTTGTTAATCAGATCTTGTAGCCTTCTTCACCATTTTCATTGAGTTTTTCCCTGTTGAGTGAAATTTGAAACCCATGCATTGTTTCTCTCTTCTCATCAGCTGAGTTAAAAACCCCTGGTGAAGGTCATCAAAGGCCTACAGGCCTCTTTGTCTTGATTTCAGTCAAGGTCATTGTTCTTCAACTTGTGCTTTGGGTGTGAAGTTTGTTTTCCTCTTTGATTGTTTCTTTTCTTTCACTTTTCGTTTTGATTGCAACGAAAGGGTATATTGTTTGTGTGACTTTTGCTTGTGCTAGCTTGGTTTTCATTCATACCAAGAAGATAATTAGAAAAACAAGCATTGTGTTGTGTTGATCATCATCCATACGCAAACAATAAAATATATCTTCATGATTGATTGTGCATGTTAGAAGGCATTTGAAAGTTTTTCATTACATCAGGATTTGATTGAGAAAAATAATTTTTTGAGGGCATTCCTTATTTGTGCTTGATTAGTGAAAAGAACTCTCTCTCTCCCTTATATAGATATTCATCGAAAGAAAATGACTTCTTATCATACTTGATGCATTCTTTGGGTCTGAGTCATAACTCCATTCGTTTCACTTTCATGCACCCCCTTACGTAAAGAACAACCATAAAAATCAACGCTAATTAAAAGTTACTTAGAACTTTTTCTTTTCTAGGATCCTCCACCAACAGTACACTAGGCTTAATACTTTGGATTAGGGCTGTGAGAATAACTCTCCAAAGCTTCTAAAACAAACAGTAGCATCCTGAGTTAGGGAGAGTAAATCCAGTTATCGTATAAGTCTTCCTGGGATCCCCCTCTCACACAGGGGTTACGCACGAGGTCGCATTCGAGTAAGCTACGGGGACTAACCCTCCGTAGTTCAATTGATTGTGGTGGTCGGATCGTATTATGGGGGTCACTTTGAGGTAAATCCACAATTACTGCATGGAAGCCTTTTAGTTGATTTCGGGCTTGATACCCTGCCCGTACGTTCGGATCGGGCTGTCGACTATTCCAACCCAGGGGCTGACTGCGAATTGGTAACCTTAGTGGCCATAATCTTTAGGGTCTTAAACAAGGTGACGGTGATGGGAAGTCTCACTATACCTGGAGTAGACATTGGTCAAACTCACTCGAGCTCCTTGGAGGGTAAATCCACAATTACTGTGTGGAAGCTTGCACCAAGGCGTAAGTCTGTTAAGCAGGTCACCATTGTAACTGTTCCACCCTATCCCCGCCCCTTCTAGACTTGATCATGCGACGTTGGATTTCATCACCAACTAGTACAGTCATCAAAAGAAGGTCATGTTTGCTTGGTTGTGATCCTTAGATTTTTTTAGCGTGTGCTATTTCTTTTCATTAGTTGGCCATAGATTTCTTTCGCCGACTCTTCTCCGCCAACATCGACCCTCCATGCAGCTCATGGAGGCTACAGGGAATTCCTCCAGAGAATATGGAAGGAAACACCCCTTTACTCCCTCATTCTACGGAGGAATTTCCTCAACAGAGCGAGGTTCACAATGCCACAACTTCCCAGGAAGAAGTTCCCATCCCTTTGGAGAATTTTCGAATTGTCTCAGAATCTCCAGAAGCTTATCGCATTTCGGAGGGATATGAATGACAAATCCTCCACCTGAATTCCGCTGGAGAATTTGTTGTCGTCAATCCTTCTGACATTCCGGCCGGGTCTGCTCAGAACCCTCTAGCCAGTGACCCTTTTTGGACTGCAGACGTTGTCCGAAGTCCACCATGCTTGGTGCGAGATCTTTATGGAACAGGAGAAGGTGCCGATGCACCCTTTTCCTATACTATACCCCCAAATCATTTCACCGGTACTACCACTTTTACAGCCACACCAATCGTTGGTCCGAACATACCGTCCATTGGCCCAAGGTCTACTATCCCCCTCCAGACAACCCATTCGACAATGACCCCGCACATTCCGACTATCCCTGCCGGTAATGCGGTAGTTAATCAAGCCCCGATTAGCACACCTGTAACACCAAGACCTACACTCCCTTTTGGATTTAGGGCATTGAATGCTTCCGCTACCACCACTGCCCAAACCACTACCCAAATTGTACTGGGAAGTTCCATACCTATCCAACAACCTGGAGGGACTGGTCTTGGTGGTCCTAACTCAATCGGTGGCACCATTTCATCATTGACATCTGGCTTTCAGATCCTGGGAACTCTACCTCAAACTGGGGGGCATCCTCCCTCCGGAGGACAAATTCCATTCGAAGGGAACCCTCAAACTGGGGGGCATCCTCCCTCCGAAGGACAAATTCCATTTGGAGGGAACCCTAATGCTGGGGGGCATCCTCCTACCGGAGGACAAATTCCATTCGGGGGGCACCCTCATGCTGGGGGGCAGCCTCAATCCGAAGTACACCATCAACCACAAGGAAAAAATGTGTCCGCCACACCCAATCCGTGGAGCGTCCATTTTCAAGGAAATCCACATGCCTCCACGGGACAAAATATTCAGACTCCACAACAACCCCCTTACGAACAAATGCCAAACCCACCCTATAATCCACAAAACCCATCCGGTTATCCTCCGCTCACAAACATTTCTCAAAACATCTCAAATCCTATGTTCCTTGGTCAAAACCAACCTCACATGAGAGGGCCCACGAGTTATAATTATCCACATAACCCAGTATTGGGCCCCACTGGTGTCCCTCTGCCACACCAGCATTACCCACAGGTTAACCGACAACTACCTTTTCTATCCACCCTGGACCTTCCAGACTTGTCTCGGTTAACGAATGATCCCATTTATCATTCTCCGGTTTGGCCAGCTATCCCAGCTAAACTTCCTTTTGATATCCCAAAATTCGACGGAAAGCCTAGAGAAGACCCGAACAACCACGTCATGACCTTCCATTTGTGGTGCTCATCTAACTCCCTCATGGACGATTCGATTCGTTTGCGTCTTTTCCAATGAAAACTTACGTGTTCCGCAGCAAAATGGTATATTGAATTACCACGCGCATATTTTCATGATTTCAACTCCCTTGCCATGTCCTTCCTCACACATTTCCAACTACCCATTCGATACGAGACGGGTACTGAACTATTAACCTCTCTTCGTCAGACAACTTCCATACATATCTCCGATCATATCCATGAATGGAGATGACGATGAAGGCTAATCAAAGCGATCATTCCTGACCAATTGTTAGCGGAATGGTTCACGAAAACACTATTACCCCAGATTGCTCGTGATGTTGCCATGGGTGGCGTAGTCACCGAGGAAGAAGCCATCGCCCGGGCTCAGTACTTGGACTTAGTCTATTCACAATCCGGTACTCTATATGAGTTGATACCGAATGCTACCCGTGCCACTAATGACCCATCCAAACCATCGACTTCTTTGCATGCGGATGGAGTTATTGGCTCCGTCAAAACTCAATCTACTACCCAGTCTACTGGAAAAATCCAGCGGCCTGCTTCCACAGCTACTCCTAGTTCGACTACACCCTCTTCTACCCCACCTCAAACTTAGGTCTCTGATGTGAATGTAGTCCAGTCAAACCCTTCACAACAACTTGGGGGCAAGAAGAAAGCGAGAAACAAACCAAAGAAGAAGAACAACAATGAGCAACCCAAGACCCAACCACAAACCCCTGCTACCGGAAAACAACCACAACGAAAACCGAAATTCCCATGTCTCATTTGTGGCAATGATCACTACACTCGAGACTGCCCACATCGCGATGAAGTGGCCAAACTTTTCAAAGGAAATTCACAACCCGCTGTGCTCACTCAGCCTTTTCCACAGCAACAATCTTTGGTTGCACAAACCCCCATGCCGGGGGGAAGTTCCAACCAACCCCATGATGAGTCCTCGACAAGTGCCCACATTTACATGTTTAACGAAGTTAATCTAACAACTCGCTCTGCGACATATGACACGCCAGTTAAACCTGACAAGCCGAAGATCGCTAACGGTTCTGCGTCAAACCCGTTACCATCCTCCGCCAATCCTCCATCCATTAGCCCTCCATCTGGGCCACTCCAGATTGATAAACCGTCTTTTGACTCTATCCTACGCCCTCCTAAGAGCACCATCCGAAAATCTACATTCAATCCTAATTCACGGGCTGCCCAAAACTACAATATCATAGAAGATTTGGCCCAAGCCCCATGTGCCATGTCCGCCTTGGAAGTTCTACAACACTGTACCAACCAACGTAGAACCCTCTTAGCCACTATTGGCACTTTCAATCCTGAGTCATCAAACTACCTCACGTTTAATCTAGACGACCATCAACCGCAACTCTCCCACCAGCTAGCATTCCTAATCGATGTGGTTGTTCACAATCAACAAATCCACCAGACTATCCTGGATGAGGGAGCCTCCACCTGTGTCATGTCCCTAGCATGTTGGAAAGGCTTAAAATCACCTGCCCTTAACAAATTCGCTACCATGTTACGTGCCTTTGATGGACAAGGTTTTCATCCTCACGAATTATTACAATCCTTAGCCGTTCAACTAGGTGGAGAAACTGTTACTGTTGACGTCGAGGTCCTCGATGCCCCCCTCGATTACAACCTACTACTTGGAAGGAGTTGGTTCTACGCGATGACTACTGTTGCCTCGTCGGTGTTTCGATGTGTACAATTCCCCCATCAAGGAAAAATTGTTACCATCGATTATCTTGATTTATGCACACCTGATGCTCGCATCCCTGCTACCAACAATATTTCTTTCTTGGGAGACCACTCAGTTACGTATGAAAGCGTTGGTGTTGGCTTATTGAAAGATTCTAGCCTCATGGGTACCTTCCCTACACCACTTCCACCTACTTCACATCATATTTCCATCATCAATATGATCTTGACTTTTCCTTATCAATCCTTGGAATCATCTGACCCCTGGATTGTGCCTAGTCCTTTGGAATTCGATGTGCTCGGTGACACAATGCCACTGAGCCCAGCCGAGGCCGCATACGTAACTATTCAATCTGCCTCTCCCTCGTCGAACAATTCACATTCATTGGCACCCGATACTTATTCAGTGCCCTCGTGGTTAGATTCCCTATCATCTGCCATCGATTACATTTCCCATATTTTTCCTTCGGACGAATCTATCATGGAAATGCTTAGCATTGATGATCTACCCTGGGATGAAAACCACCATCGATCCTCTTTTCTTCCACCTTTGGAAGAAATCCAATACATACGATCTGTCTTCCCCCCCGATGTTACCAAAGTTCTGTAATCTCCTATCCTCACGACAGATACTCTCTCTGAGGGGAACATGGGTAACATCTCTACTACCATCACGATTGACATCTCAATCAAAGAAGGTGCCATGGAAAACATCAACCTTGGTGCTAATTGCACACTCCTTTATTCAAGGAATTCCGCGATGTCTTTGCATGGAGTTACGAGGAAATGCCAGGGATCGATCCTTCGATCGTCGTACATGAAATCAAAACCTACCCTGACACGAAACTGGTTCGGAAAAATCTTTACCCGGTCCATCCCAAGAAAGTCGCAGCTATAAAGGCAGAAGTTGAAAAAATTCTAAAATCTGGCTTTATATATCCTGTCCCTTTAACCGAATGGGTCTCCAACCTCATTTCGGTCGCTAAGAAACAAGGGACCATCCGTGTTTGCGTTGACTATCGAGACCTCAACAAATCTTGTCCTAATGACAACTACCCTACGCCCTTCATCGACCAAATCATTGATAACTGCGTGGGGAGCGTAATCTTTTCTTTCATGGATGGATTTTCTGGATATAACCAGATTGAAATCTTGCCTACAGATCAACACAAGACAACCTTCATCTGCCCTTGGGGAACTTTCGCCTACCGAAAGCTACCTTTTGGCCTTAAAAATGCTGGAGCCACTTTCCAGCGAGCCATGTCGTACGCTTTTCACGACATCATACATATCGCAGAACCGTATCTTGATGATCTACCCGCACATTCGTTAAATCAATCTGATCACATTGATCATTTACGCGCGATTTTCCTGTGATGTAGGTTCTACCGTATTCGTCTGAACCCACACAAATGAATTTTTGCTGTCGAATCCGGTCGACTCCTTAGTTTCATTGTCTCCAAAGATGGGATTAGGGTGGACCCCTTAAAGATCAAGGCCATCTTAGCCTTACCTCCACCCACCAATTTAACCCAACTCCAAAGTTTGCAAGGTAAAGCAAACTTTCTTCGCCATTTCATCTGCAATTATGCCGAGATCACTAAAGGATTTATGCGGTCACTGCAAAAGAACGTCCCTTTCATCTGGGATGATCCAACTCAATGGTCATTCGACGCTCTCAAGCACGCTTTGACCCATGCACCTTTGTTACATCCACCTGAATATTCAAAGGATTATATCCTTTACTCGGCCGCTTCTACTTCCACCATCTCAATGGTGTTAGTCCAAGAAGACTCCAACAACGAAGAACATGTGATTTACTATCTGAGCAAGAGTTTATCTGGAACCGAACTCAGATATTCGCATGTTGAGAAACTGGCTCTGGCAGCTGTCATCACTGTCCAAAGGTTCCACCATTACATCTTATTACGCACCACCACGGTA
>CBVK0100854195.1:0-10116 GCA_900067695.1 Picea abies
AAGTGAATTTCAGCAGTAGAAGAGTGAGAAAAATAATGAAAGAGGATGAGATTGTTACAACAAGAAGTTCTAGCCACTAAAATCAGCATGTAAACCACCCAAAAAATAACTTATAACCAATAGATCAATTACCAAGGACGACAAGTGAATTTCAGCAGTAGAAGAGTGAGAAAAATAATGAAAGAGGATGAGTTTGTTGCAGTCCTATTGGCTATAGCATAAAGTTTATTACATCAATTAGATTACTTGGCTAATCAAGGCCCTTTTACTCCCTAGAGCAAACAAACCTTAGCAATGTAAATCTACAAGGATGTAAGCCCTTTTACTCCTTGTAGCAACCTTTGCAAAATAACCTTTTCAATGACAACAAAGATAGATCTTGATGGAACATGTATGCCCTTATACTCCTCCAAGGGTATAAAAAAAATAACCTTGAAATCAAGAAGAAAAACATACAATTTGCATAAATTTCTTACCTAATCCAAGAGATAGCATGAAAAACCCTTATCAAGAATATTCCACCAAATTGCTAGAAACAAGCATACAAGAGATAGCGTTGCCCTTTTTCCTCCAATAGACAAGTATTCCATCCAAAATGCACCAAATAAGAGAGAGATAGAATTTACCAAGTAGGGAAAAAATTTCAGCCAAGAGAATTATGTATTTCTTGTATGATCATAAAATGAAAGTGAGGTGACCTCTATTTATATGAGGTCACCTAAAACCAATTTTTCCACTTTAAAAAGTCATCAACAAATTAAAAGGAGGTCGACCTCCTCTATTTTCCTTTTACAACTTAAAAATATAAAATTACATAAATTAAATCCCTAGAGGGTGATGCTAGGCCTCAAAATGAGATGTTGAGCCTCAAGTGAAGATTGTTTGGCCTCCAAAGGCCATGTTACATCTCATCATGTGCTAGAGGACAAGTAATGCATCTATCTCCATCAAATCATCACTAGGACCATCAAACCCCATCATCCAAAGTGACGTCAAGGGATAGGGTATGATGTCCTAGGCCTCCAAAGGCTAATATTCAGGTGCAAGGGGCCACGATATCATCATCACATGTTGTCCAAGTGCCTCCAAAGGCAACGCTCATCTTCTCAAGCCTTTAATGAGTGGGGCACATCATCCATCTTGTGTAAAAGCTTATACCTGGAAGGTCCTACAAAGGCAAATAAGTACACCCTACAAGGGTCCACAAGTCACATGTATCATGCCAAGTAATCCATATTTAATAAAAGAACCACCCAAACATGTACATTAAATCCCCCCTTTTCAAATTAAACAAATGCCCAAATACCTTATACAACTTGCCAAATTTAAGTGTGGGAGGGTTGTCATGGTGCCCTATTGGGTAGATCATTCCCCAAGTCAAGGAGTGCTTCTCGAGAAGACCCTCTAAGTCATGTAAAAAATTATGAGGTGGATGGGGGTATGACTTTTGGGCATGGGGTTCCTTGACATACAAGGGCTCATATTGTCTCATTTATGGGTGCCTTTGTAGAATATTGTCTCATTTATGGGTGCCTTTGTAGAGGGTGTGTTGCATCCTTGTTTGCAATGTAACATTTTTCCAAGCCTTTCATTTTCCATTAATTGATTATGGTCCAAAGCATTGAGTGCTATGTGCAATGAAAAGTAAGGAGCACTGAAATTCCACTTGAATCTAAGAATACATTGAGTGTCATGTGCAAGGAAAGTAAATGACACTGCAAAATGCATTCCCTTAACAAGCGGGACATTTATTAATTGTGTTTTATTTTTTACAGGTCCTTTAATTTTTTGTGGAGAAGCATTTCATTGCTCTAAGGAACTTAGGGCGAGAATTTAGAGGATAATTTATGGCTCTTATATTTTTCCAGCTACAAACCCCTCTGGTCCTTTGGCCCCTTCTTTCCATGAAATGAGGTACAAGCCCTTCTTGGGTCAATGAGCCCGAAAACCCAAAATATAAGGAAAGGGAGGGGGAAAAGTGTGGAAAGTGGTAAGTATGGATGGGAATGGTACGATGACCCTTCAAGGAGACCTAGTAGCAACCCTTTTCTCTAGGGTGACCCACTTACTAGGAAAACATGTCAACCACCAAGGTGAAATGAGGAAAAAGGCATAATGTCGAAGCAAATGTTTTCAAAATCAAGAAAAGACCCTTTGAAACATGTTCAAATGCTTCAATTATTGAAAGGACACTTACCATGATACCAGACTGGTTACCTCATGAAGCAAGACATGTTTTCCTCTCCGGGCCAAGCTGGTGTGGTGGACCTTGTTGCTTCTGCCAATCAATGGTGATGTGTGGTAAGAGAAAGGGCTTTGTCTGCTCATCTAGCTCTCGACACTCCATGTATTCAACTCGTGGGGCCTCGAGACATCATCTCCTTAGTTATCCCTAGGCATGGGGGGGTAACAAGGACAATGTGTGATAGTTATAATTATATGAGTGGGTTTTGGTTGTTATTGTATTGGTCACTATGATGTAGAGTTTGTCTCTACTTGAGTAGTTTCTTCTAAGTTTTAGGAAGTTGTCAGATCTAGTTGGATATGAGAGATTCTCTCCAACTAATTTAAATCCTAAGTTTGCGTGTGGTTGAAATATTCTCTCAACTAGTTGTTAGTATGACAAGATAGTGTGATTATCTTGAGACAAACATTCATGTATATATATGTGTGTACTATTAAATTGTTAATTATATCAATCACTATAGTTTTGGTGTCTGGAAACCATGTCTACTTTCTCATTTCTCTACACTTAACTGCTTAAGTTTATACATCAATGCATTGTTATTCATAAGTTAATATTAAATTCACTTGTATATTGTCACATAATTCTCTCTACACACCTTTCACAAAGATTCATCACTTCCACACTTTGTCATGTATTATGTTGAACTCAACTATTGTGTATGATAATTTATCATCCTATTCCTATTGTGACTAGCTTGGCCTTTCCATCTTTAACATAACCAAAACTATGTAATCTAACAAGTTTCTCACAAACTAAGGATAACACATGTCTGATGTATTTGATCCCACACAAATTCTAATAACTTCACCACAAATATCAAAGTTAGTGTAGGAGATTAGTTAGGTAGTTTGGTTATTTAAATTAGCCAACTTCTAAGGTGTCAATACCTAAGTTAATATTAAGGGGCTCAATATGGGTTATTAGACGAAAACCATTGAGCTATGCTATCGAGGATCACTATGAGAATCAATAATGAACATATGCATTATTCATTACGATAAAAGAGGACTTATTTCATGAATAATATAATATAACTTGATATAACACCATTATTAAATTAATATATGCACAATCATATATGTGCAACATATATGTAAAACACATCCACAATTAAAATAGGCACTGCCTTTTATAATACTTAAACATTTATAAGAAAATGGATAAAAATGTGTTAATAATGCCTTATTATTATAGCCAAACACATCCACAATTAAAATAGGAATTGCCTTTTATAATTCTTAAGTATTTATAAGAAAATGGATAAAAATGTGTTAATAATGCCTTATTGTTATAGCCAGGTTGAATTGAAAATTAATTTTTACACACACATCATCCTTATGCTATATACTATATATGAAGTGGTATTCATTAAGTATTTATAAAAAAATGTGTTAATAATGTCTTTTTATTATTATAGCTAGTTTGAGTTGAAAAATAATTCACACACATTATCCTTATGCTATTATGTATATATGTATGGTCATAATTTATTATCTATAATTCATATATCTAAAAGAAGAAATGCAATTGAAATACAAAGTGTTTTTTATATTCTAAATATTTCTAAAAAAATTGAATAAAAATGTGTTAATATATTTATAAAAAAATGATAAAAATGTGTTAATAATGCATTTTTATTAATATAGCTAATTTGAGTTGAAAATTGATTTTCTTATATATATATGAATTGTCTTTTATATTCCTTAAATATTTATAAAATAATGAATAAAATGTGTTAATAATGCCTTTTTACTATTATAGCTAAGTTGAGCTGAAAATTGATTCACACATTATCTTTATGTTATTATGTAGATATATATGATCACAATTTATTATCTACAATTCTCACATACATAATAAGAAGAAATACAATTGAAATATGAAGTGATTTTTAAATATTTATAAAATAAAAATTAAAAAGTGTTAATAATGCTTTTTAATTATTATAGTTAAATTAAATTTAGCTGAAAATTGATTCTTGCAAACTATATATATATATAATTTTCATTTTTCTTTCACATTTTGAAACAATATTTTTACTATTTTTATTTTTAATAGTAGAGGGTTCCCAAGCATATAATTGGGAAGAAATATAATGAGAAACATCATATTGATGTGGTTTATTATTGTTTTGGATTGAAGAGTTTTTCCTTACGTCTTCAAGAAATGACATTTGTTGCATATGCTTGTTTGGTTTAGATTATAATGGAGTTGCCAACACATGGATATAATACTACACCAGACACTTTCTCCTTGGTCAACACAGAGATTCCAGGTCCAATGTATATTTGTTCAGAAACACGTGAAGGTAATATCTACAAGGTTTTTTGTAAGCTAATTATTATTTTTATATATTAGAATAAGTCTCTTAATAAGGTTTTTAAGAAGTTCACCTTGTTGTGCATTTTTGGATTGATTCTCTTTGTGTCTTGCAAACACAATTTTATATATTATTATTTTAACATTAATGATATGTAAAAAAAAAAATTATTAATCTATATTTATTATAGAATATATATTATTGTTTTTTCTCAAAGAAAAAAATAAAAAAAATGTTATTTTTACTGTGCTAAAGAACTTATAAGGCCAAAAATTAAGGGCTTTAGAGCCTCCTATCAACCTCAAGTTTTTACAGATTTAAAACAAAAAAAATGATTACTATCAGGTTGAATGATCTTTGTTGATCTACTCACCTCCTCATAGATAGACTATACAACACTATTCTCCTGAAAAAAAGGGGTACTGACAAATCCTCATAGAAAGTTGATATCCCATCTCTTCACTCTTCAAATATTTCTTTCCCTTTTTCCAGTAGTTGGCTTCTTTGGAGAACATGTTTATCTTCATATTATGTTCCTTGTGCACATGAAGAAAATATATTGACTCATAATTCCCTGGAACAACTTTTAAATGCTCACCTAGATATTTTAAAGAAAATTTGAAGGACATGGGGTGGGTTTTGATTCACAATATAGATATTATTTTTATGTGTAAATATTTTTAAATTGTTATCTATTTTTTATTCTTTTAATTGATAAAACACAAAGGGTATAAAATCATAGCATGATCAACTTTGCATAAACTGTGCAACACCTTAGTGCACTTTTTTTATAACATCTAAACTTTAGAGACAACTTGTTTGAATATGAAAGTTCCAAACATGAAATATATTCAAATTAAAGGCTTACTTGATTTGCATTCAACTAAATCTACTGAATGGGTTACTCACTAAGTTTGGATATTGATAGGAATTATATTTACTCTACCTACATCCTTAAGGCGGGTGTTGGTTTTTTAACCTACTAGACAACTCTATGCTACTGACCCGAGGTTCGTATATTTTAGGGTACCAACAAAGCCTAAAACTATCAGCCCTTCTAGTGAACCAGAAGGAAACACAACACACATAATGCACTACGCAGTCTCACCCGAGATAGCTTTTATGGGTGGCTGTAAGACTCAGGCATTTATATCCTAGGATTGGGTAGGATATAGAGGGTTTGCGTTCTGAGCCACTACTTATTAATTGTATTACAAGTTACGGTTATCTGACCTTCGGGATTTAACAACGTACCAGAATTAAACTAAACAGTATAATGACTCATTCATTTGTCGCATTTAGCAATTAACTAACAAAAGTAAACAGAGATATGCATGCATTCACCACATTACCCAGGTATTACCATGGTTCACCCTCTCCCGGGGCTACGTCCACAAAGATTTGGATCTTGGCTCTCTTATTATGATAGTTCTGCAGTTCTCGCACCTCACACTTACAATTCTCCTTAGATCGATAAGATCTCTGTGAGGCGAACTAGATCGCACCAGGCTCCTCAGCCTGCGATCCGATCCTTGAGGTCTACCTCCCGCTAGCTCCCTAGCTACAAGTAATTCTCTTACCAACGTATTACATAAAATGGAAGCTCAACGTTCGCAAAATCTCCGAGCTTCTAAATCTCTGAACTCTAAACCTTAAAACCGATGAACTCTTCTTTGATACCTGCTTTCCTATATTTATATCTATCGGGCTCTTTAGCCATTTCCACAAAAACTCTTACCAAAAACCCTAACGCTTCTGTCATTAGGTCTTCCTTATTTGCATGCGTTCGTTTCTTCCTGCCAGTTGTCGACTCCTTCTTGCATGCGCGTACTGTGCTTCTTGCTAGTTGTCGCTTTCCTCCTTTCCCACAATTGCTCTTCCAACTATCATTCTTCTTCGTGCACACCTTCTTTCCCACGATTGCTCTTCCAGTTGTCATTCTTCTTCAAGCACACCTTCTTTCCCGTTTTGGCCTGCTGCCAATAGGCCCCCAACACTGACATGTGACTCGTCTCGAGTCACCTAATCTTTCTGAGATACGTCGATCTCTTCAGTGATCATCTGGAACTTTTCCCTTAGCTATGTTGTTGTTGTCAGTGCCTGTGTGGTCTTCTCCTTAATGGTTCGACAACCTGAATGACCACTTCATCGCTCAATAGTCTTGCACATTCTGCCTGGGTCTGCACCATCTGTGCTCTATCCGCTTCTTCCTGTGCAAGTACTTCTGCTACTTGTTCCTATAACGGTTCTATTTGAGCCTGTTGCTCATGTTTCTATGTCTGCACAGTGATGAGTTCTGTGTGCATATTCTTCAACTCTTGTGTCCCCTTTACGTGTTCTGGGATTGGTATGATCTTTTGCTTCTGCTTGAGTTCTTGGATCGCTGCATTGATCCTTTCCTCTTCCTGGTCCCAACGTTGAATCTGTGGATCCTCCTCCAATCTTGTCCAAAGTTGTGCCTCTTTTTCGAGCAAGTCAACTGATGTGCTAACCTGTTTCTCCATCTCTTGTATTTGCATTGTTGCTGCTTGCCTCCTTTTCTCCTTTACTACTGGTGGATTCATTGGTGTTAGCTATTCTCGGAGATTCCCGATCTCCTTCTAGTATTGCGCAATTTTCTGCGCAATCTGGTTGATCTTTTCTGTGGTTGGGAGTTCATTTCCCTCCGCGGTGTTTGGAAGTTTCCCAAAAATTTCTCCCACTCTGCGTTCCAACTCGTTCATGTGTTCCATCTCCTTCTAAGGTTAGCGTCGACCACGAGATGTAGTCTCGAGCACATAAGAACTTAGTCGAGCTACAAAAAAGAACTGCTTTGTTGTTTTCTGTAGCTTGACTAAGTTCTTATGTGCCCAAGACTACATCTCGTGGTCGACGCTAACCTGTAATTTGTACAGTGCCCTTGATGAAATTTGTGTCAAGACCAATTGAATGTGGTCCAAATCCTTCAGTGGTGTCTGTCCCACTATTTCATCCATTTGCAACATGTCCAGTTTTATGTGGACCGTTTTGGATGCATGTGGCATTAGAAGAGATGGGTCTTGTTCTTCGATCTCCATTTTTTTCGTTGGTTTGTGTTGTCGACTGCTCTATGCCTCTGCTACTACTTGCACTCTGGGCTTCTTTGAGTGTCTTGAGGAGCTGCCTTATATCTTCCATCTCTTTCTGTAGCTCATCCCTATGATGTGCTGTGTGGTTGACGTCTTCTGCCAGACAATCCTAGACCATTATGGTGATAATTTCTCCATCATCCTCTGTGATCGTCGGGTTTGGTGATGTTTGTTGCACCTTTGATTTCTTGTGCACACCTACGGCCTATTCAATCGATCTCTTATTCCTCCCAGGCTCCTGTGTAGTGGGGTTTAGGGTGGTCTCCTATTTTCCCTTGGTTTGCTTTGGCTATTCGTTGGTCTCCTTTTTCCCCTTTTAGGTGCCTGTCTGCTCCGACCCTTCGCTTGCTGGAGGTGGTTTGTTTTGGCCCATCCTTGGTTTCTTGGGCACTGGTTTTTGCGGTGGCTGTATTTCTATTTGCATTGCCTCTCCTACTCTGGGTCTGTCCGGTACTTTCCAGGGAATGAATGGGATCTTCCATTCAGCATGACATTCACTGATGACCATGTCTATATCCCATTCTGTGATGCAGTAGTGCATCGGTAGCCACTGATTATCGAGATCCTGCCTTGGTTGTATCCACATGGCTTGCCTTGTTTCCCAAAAGTTAGCAATGTTCCCATATCACATGATAACTTCTGGTGTTATTCTCCATGAACCGTTAATGGCTTCCTGCATATCCTGTAGGTATGCTTCAAAGATGATTCCATTTTCCCTCTTTTGTCTGGTCTATGGCCTCTCAATACTCAATATCTCACTCCCTCGGGCTATGGTCTTGTAGAAAAAACTACATATTCTGGTTCCCGCCATCCCATGAAGGATCTAAGGGTTATCAACCATGAGTAATGAAATTCTGTGCCAAGTTCCTATGCATCCCTACAGTCCATTGGGAATAAGTTTAACAGAAAAGGCGCCTATCTCATGAAGGTGCCTTCTGCACATTGAGTTGCAACTGCGATGACTCCTGCTGGTACTTCATCTTTGTGGCATTTCCTTAGCAAATTACAGGCTAAGATCTTTGTACTTCATCTTTGTGGCATTTCCTTAGCAAATTACAGGCTAAGATCTT
Source organism: Picea abies (assembly GCA_900067695.1). Lineage (NCBI taxonomy): Eukaryota > Viridiplantae > Streptophyta > Pinopsida > Pinales > Pinaceae > Picea > Picea abies. Next base: position 8,746 of record CBVK0100854195.1, read on the forward strand.
TGTGCCCAATTGTGTTGTTAGGTTGTTGATCTGTTTGATTATAATTCCTCTTGTTCCCCTTGCTGTGTTGTATTTATTCTTCATTTCCTTTGCTAACACTTTTTCCTTGGATTTATCATCCATAATCAGTGCGAGATCCATACCTCGGATGGGTAGTCCTGTTATCTGGGCGATAAGGTCCACTATTATGGGGATAGGTCTATCCAGCCATATATCCTCTCCATGCATAACTTCTAACAACTTCTTGACACATGCAGTTGTGTACTGGCCTCTTCCAAAGTGTGGGAGTTGTAACAGTCCTAAAATACCAGTTTGGTCCAGTCCAACTACCCACTGATGCAGATGACTGATTGTTTCTCCAAGTTGGTTAACCACTATGTTCTGCATAAATACTATGGGTGTAAGTTCTGGGTACTTAGTGTGTCATCTGAGACATCATGGTTGGAATACTTGAGCTTCCCAACGTGACCCAGTAACTTGAGACATCATGGTTGGAATACTTGAGCTTCCCAACGTGACCCAGTAACTATGGTTCTACCTATACTCCCTCTCTAAAATTTCTGCTGCTAGTTTCTTACGAAGTGAGCTTAGTATCATAATTTTGTTGTCCTACTATGGTGCTTGGTACGAAGTTCCAACAATCCCCATTTGCTTCCCTGTAAGCCATTCTGGCCAAGATGAGGTATTTCCCATGTTCTCTTCTATCTATTGATCAAGGCTGGGTACCTACGTCTCATCGGATTTCCCTTCTAATCCTCGATTATGTGTTGTGCTGTTACCTTCCATGGCTAGTTTGGTACTTTCTAGGAGCACTTTCTTTTGGGGTTCCTCTTCTTCATTCAGAGGTTTCCGAGTTTCTTCTTGTGTATCCTCTTTCAATTCTTTTGGGGTTCCTCTTCTTCATTCAGAGGTTTCCGCGTTTCTTCTTGTGTATCCTCTTTCAATTCCTCTAGTTGTGGCTGCTGAATCTCTTCTAGTATCGGTGTAGGGCTCGTCGATGGTATCTCCGAGGATGGGATGTCGCCGATGTCGATGATCTCCGGTTGCTGCTTCTCGTTTTCTTCCAGCAATCTTTGTGACCTAGTTTGAAATCTAGTTGGCCTAGTGGTTAAGCCTATTTCAACAGACTTCGGTGGAGCCATAGTGGTGAGTATCGAGCATCTTCTGTCTATAGAGGCTTGCGATCTTGTTCTGTTCATTTAAGTTGCTTTTGCTCTCCCTGTGTTCTTATTTCGTGAATAGACAAGTTGCTTCCATGCTCACATGTTCTAGGGGCTTGTCCTAAAGCTTATCGAAGATGCTTCCTCCATGATGCGATTGCTGCACCATAACTGTGGATTCAATGCATGTGCGACAGTTTCATACTTTCCA
>CBVK0100854202.1:0-10249 GCA_900067695.1 Picea abies
TCCCACTGGACCTTAACTTGATCTACCAGACGGTTCCTGAGCTGTCAAACTCTACGGTCCAATATGCGTAACGGTTCTACCGTGAGGGTTCCTGCGTCCGATACCTGCAATTCCTTCCAATTTAGTTTATGTGATTCATCAACAACATAATGACGTAGAACAGATATATGAAAAACATTATGAGTTTTATGCAAGTGGGGTGGCAGTACGAGATGATAGGCAATGGGTCCAATTTTCTCTTGGATTCTGAATGGTCCTATAAATCGAGGTGAAAACTTTGTCCCCTTCCCGAACTGAATTGTACTCTTATTAGGCCTGACACGAATGAAAACCTGATCTCCCACTTTATAACTTCGATCAGTCCTGTGTGCATCCACATAACTTTTCTGTCTATCCTGTGCTTCCTTTAGTCTCTACCTAATCTGAATCACTTGTTCCTCCATCTCTTGAATCAATTCTGGCCCAACTGTTACTCGGTCTCCTAATCTATCCCAACTCAATGACGTTCTGCATGGCCTTCCATACAAAGCTTCGTAGGGTGGCATTCCGATGGAGCTATGAAAACTGTTATTGTAGGCGAACTCTACCAAAGGTAGGTACTTCTCCTAATGGGTTTGATTATCCATGACATACATCCTAAGCATGTCTTCCATGACTTGATTTACTCTCTCAGTTTGCCCATCTGATTCAGGATGATAAGCTGTGCTTAAGTTCAACTGAGTCCCCAAATCTGACTGCAAACTTGTCCAAAACCTAGAAGTGAATCTGGAGTCCCTATCTGAAATGATCTTCTTAAGTATCCCATGCAAACGAATGACCTCACTTACAAACACACGTGCCGCATCAGTGACATCGTAAGTGTCTCTAACTGGAATAAAATGAGCACTCTTGGTTAACTTATCAATTATCACAAGAATTACATTGTGTCTATGAGATGTGAGCGGCAACCCCACAACAAAATCCATAGAGATGAATTCCCAGTTGGACATAGGAACATCATGTGGTTGTAGGAGGCCTGCCCGGTGGTGGTGGTCGGCTTTCACTGGTTGACACTCTAGGCACTTGGTGATGAAATGGACTACATCGTGCTTCATGACTACCCAGAAGAAGAGCTTCCTCACGTCTTAGTACATTTTCTTCACACCCGGATGCGCACAATAAAATGCTCTATGGGCTTCCTTCAGTATGATGCTTCAAATATCCCCACTCTCGGGGATGTACATCCTTCCTTGATATCTTAACAGTCTCTCTGCTTCCAGACTATATCCTTCATACTTTGGATCTAATTGCCTCCCACTTTGGAGGTTTGAAGTAACCTTTAAATACCAACTATCTCCATGGAGTTGCATCAACACACGTTCCCTTAGATTGACCTTTAAAGGTACCAAGAAGAAGACACGTGGTCTCCTACTCAAGGCATCTGCGACCACATTTTCCTTTCCTTTCATGTATGAAATACCAAAATTGTACTCAATCATAAACTCACTCCATCGCCTTTGTCTAGCATTCAGATCCTTTGAGTGAAGAGATGTTTTAAACTTTGATGGTCCATTTTGAGCTCGAAGTTTCGCCCCACAAGATAGTGCCTCCAAAGTTTCAGAGCTAGCATTACAACTGCAGAGCTAGCATTACAACTGCCAACTCTAAATCATGAGTAGCGTAAAGCTCTTCGTTTTTCTTCAACTTCCTTGATGCGTAAGCTATCACTCCTCCATCCTGCATTTGCACATCCCCCAACCCTTGCTTCGAGGCATCTGTGCAAACTGTGAATTCCTTTTCCATATCCGATAGTCGTAGAATTGGCGCACTAGTTAGTAATCTCTTAAGATTGATGATGCACTACCACATTCTTCTGTCCATGCATACCTGACCCCCTTGTGCTGCAAAGTGGTGATGGGTTTCGCTATTTTATAGAACCCTTCCACAAATCTTCGATAATAACCTGCTAGCCCCATGAAGCTTCTTACCTCATGGGTATTTTTCAGCACTGGCCATTCCATAATGGCCTTTACCTTTTCTGAGTCCACAGAGATTCCTTCACCAGAAATGATATGACCTAAAAAGTGGATTTCTTTCTGGAAGAAGAAACACTTCAAAAAATTCCCATACAATTTGTTCTCTCTAAGGCTGGACAACACCACTCGCAAGTGTTCCTCATGTTGTCTTTCGTTCTTGGGATAGATGAGGATGTCATCTAGAAAGACTTCTACAAAACGGTCTAAGTACTTTTGGAATACTCCGTTCATGAGGCTCATGAATACTGCTGGTACATTGGTCAATCCAAAAGGTACTACGACAAACTCGTAATGTTCAAAACGAGTTTGAAAGGAAGTTTTAGGAATATCGCCTTCCTTAATCCTTAACTAGTGATACCCTGATCGCAAATCAATTTTTGAGAATACCGTTGCTCCTTTCATCTGATAAAAGAGGTCATCTATTCGTGGCATTGGGTACCTATTTTTCACTATAGCACGGTTCAAGTCCCTATAATATATACACAATCATAGGGAACCATCTTTCTTCTTTACAAAAATTACTGGTGCACCCCAAGGTGAGACACTGGGCCTTATTAGCCCTAAGTCCAGTAACTCTTTCAATTGCATTTGCAGCTCACAAAGCTCTGGCGTTGTCATCCGATACAGAGTCTTGGAAATTGGTTCTGCACCAGGTTTTAGCTCAATAGTAAAATCAAACTCCCTCTCAGGAGGTAACCCTGGTAACTCATTCAGAAAAACATCCTTAAATTCTGACAAAACCGGGTATTGATCCAAGGAGGGTCCCTTCCTTTCATTCACTTCTTCCACTACATGCAATCGACACCCTTTCCTCATGCACTACTTAACCTTCATAGTTGAGATAAAGCGTAGAGACACCCGTCTTCGTACACCGTGGATCTCTACTGGTCTTTCTTCATCGTTGACACAAAGCACTCTTTTTTCGAAACAATCTACCAAAGCTCGATGAGCTTCTAACCAATCCATTCCAATGATTAGGTCATATGTCCCGAGAGCAGTTATGTATGCCTTCAACCTAGTAGTACATACTCCCAGGTCTATTAGACAATTATCAATGCTAGGTCCTACCACTTGTTTTTCCCCCGAAGCCATCTCGACTTGTTTAAAGTCATCGTGCTCGTAGGCTGCCAACCCACTCTTTTCTAATGCAGATGGTGAAATGAAACTATCTGTAGCACCAGAATCAAATGAAATATTAACATTGATATGATTTAGCGTACCTGATGACTCCACCACCGTGGATTGATGTTTTTCCTGGCGATTATTAACTGCTGCGTAAATCTGGTGGCTGCCACTTGCTCTTCCCATCGGGGCCTTTCCTTCTCTATGCACAAATCCTGATTGTAACTCTGGGCAGTCATGCTGGTAATGGGGTCCTCCACATCCCCAATAGGTAACACGAGATTGAACCTGCACACTGTTCTGTGACTATCTCTAAAATGAGTTCCTTCCCCTGGAACCCCTGCCCCTACTAGCTGCTCACTGAGATGGTTGCTAACCTGCCTGCATCGTTGGTGATGAACAGGATACTGCACTTGCTGCCATTGAAATCCCTGCGGCTACTATCCTTGGTGTGACTCTATTACCATATGGAGGTGGCCTTGAGCCCCCTCCCCTAGGAAATGTCCTAGAGGCCTTCCCCACGAATCCAGGACGATGCGGAAAGGTCGATCTCATACCTCCATTTAAGTTCATGTGTTCCTCCACATAACATGCATTTTCCACTGCTTCTTCTACTGAAGACGGTTTCCACATCCGCACCATAGCTCTTATCTTAGGGTTTAACCCATAGACAAAGCATTCTGCTTGTCGTTGGTCATTATCGATGTATGAAACATATTTGACCAATTCCATAAACCTGATCTCATATTATTCTACGGTCATGTTTCCCTGTACTAGAGCACGAAATGCTCCCACCTGTTGTTCCCCATAGAAAGCTAGTAGATATTTCCTTTGGAACCTCTCCTAGAAAAGTTCCCAAGATACGGTGTCTGGGGTAAGATGTAGTTTCCTTTTTAGGTTGCCCTACCAGTTCAAGGCACTGTCTCTCAACTGAAAAATTGCTATCTTCACCTTTGAAGTGGATGCATAGTCTCTTAAGGAAAAACACATTGTCATGCCTTCCAACCATGCTTCTGCACGTTCACTGGCACAACCCCCAGCAAAATCCGAAAGTTTGATCTTCTGCAGTTCTCTAGAGATGTCTTCCACTTCAATCCCTACTGGTTGACGCCCCTTTAAAGTCTCATTTATGGCCTCCAAAGAGCGTAGTATGAGAGCTAGTTCAAGCGATGGTGGTGGCAGCGCTGGCGGTCCCTGCGATGATTCCTCTCTGCCTCGATTTCCTCAAGTCCTAACCATCCTCTATATTTTAATCTGCATCAACCAAAGTTGTCAGGTGAGTTCAAGGACATTTCACATTTGCGCAACTTAAGCTAGAAAACAGGGTTAGGCGTAAATTTGTTTTTACTTGTCTGTAAATAGACGTTACTCTCTTTAGGGGAGGTGGCTAGGTTAGGGTTAAAGCGTCCAAGCTTGGTGTCACTGCCTAAGAAAACTACTGACTCCCTCTCCTGGTATCTATGCTAGCATCATACCACACTCGTCAATTCCTCTAGCTTACTTTCCTAGTGTGCATGAAACCCCCTCCCGCTTATCTTGGTCTAAGTCCTTAAACTTTTCATTTAAAACTAATTAATGTGATTTTCAACCTAATGTTGATTAATTATTAAGAACTAATGAATTAATCACATTAGTTTTAAACCTAAATTTAAATCTATGTTTAAACTAATGAACTTATATATGTTTAAACCTAAATTTAAATATAATTTAAAATATATATTAAGCATAAGTTTAAACCTAAATTTAAATATAATTTTAAATATAATTTTAAATATATTTTAAATATAAATTTAAACCTAAATTTAAATATAATAATTTAAATATAATTTATATAATTTAAATATTTATAATTTTTTTTTAATCTATTCAAATTTAACTAATTTAAAACAATTTATATTCAAATCTAATAATGATTTAAACAATAATAATAATAATAAATTAAAATTAAATAAAAATTAAAAAAATTACATAAAATTAAAACAGTAAAAAAAAAATCAAATTCAAAACGGGCATCGTGCATCCTCACATGAGGCCCATGTGCCCCCCCACCATCCACTCACCGCCTAAAACCCTACAGACCTCCTGGGCTCTCTATCTTAACACTAAACTCTACGCACCCAACCCTTGCTTCGCCTATCATTTGGTTGCCTCCCCTCTTTGCACTCTCCCTCCCGACAGACTAGGCTTGATGCAAAGGAGAGGAATTGTTGGTCATGGTTTTCCCATTCAACACCTGCATGCCCCCCTCCCACTGTATTTGTGTACGCCTGGTGCTTTTGTTTGGTTTTGGTGACTTATGTGTTGACTGTGTGTTGTGGTTGCAGGTCGCGTGGGCTGGCGCTAGTGCTTGGTTACGGTGACTATATATATTTTTTTGACCATGTGTTGTGGTTGTAGGTCGTGTGGGCTGGCGTTGTTGCATTATACTGTGCGTAAATACTTTTGCATTTTTCTTGAATATTTCATTGTGTTTTGGTAGTGGATGGTTATTTGAGGCAATCACGTTTGTCAATCTTTTGTCTAGCGCACTGAATGGATGATGGGTTAGGTTGGCAATATGGGCACCCACTCATGGCTTGGCTATGCATAAATATGGGCCTATGGCTATGCGCTTGACGCGTAGTGCACTCTTCTGCCCTCGTGGGTTCCTTCTTTGGCTCGACGCTTGGTTGTTGGGAAATTGATATGGTGTTGTCAATGCTTGGGTGTTTTATTCTCAATAACATAAAAGTGAGCCCCGATGGTCTTCTGCCTCTACATTGTTCTAGTTTAGCTCTCGAGTGTTATGTCTTAGGGATTGGGATTCAAGCCCATTATTTTTTTTTCTATACTCATTTAACTTTTTCTTATTTTTTTTTTTCATTATTTGTTGCTAGAATGTTTGAGATCAAGCAAAGGTGTACTAGTTGTTGCATTTTGATCGACATGCTTATTCAACAGGTTGTTTGTTTACTATTTACCAATTCTTCCTTATTGTTTGACCTAGTTGCTTGACCAGACGCGTTGAGCACTTAGATCTGCCCCTTGAGGGATCCTCCCTTATTGTTTGGCTTTGGACTTTGATGCTTACTTATGATGTGTTGTTTGTAAGTTGCATTGTCATGTGACTTGGAAATTTGACATGCAATTAGGTGCTTGGCGTTTGGTCGCGGGCTTGTATATTGTGTTGACTTGGGCACTGTCTTGTGTGTTGTATGATGTTGCGTGATAAATAATCTCGGGAGCTTGGAACTAGGCCTATGGCTATTTTCTACTGTCTGGCTTGCTTGGGACCTCCAAGAAGTTGTATTTTATCAACCCTTTGCCTGTATTTTGTTTGTATTTTTAACTATGTTTTGGATTCTTTGTTACTTTGTAATATCTTAGGCATCATTGTGAAATTTTTCCTTGGGATTAGGACCCCAAACTTGCCATTTGTGCATGGCCAGATTGTTTTCCTTTTCTTTCTCTTTCATTTGAGTGTAAACATAGAAAATAAAATAGCCATATCACTCTCGTTTTCATTTGGGTTTGCAATTTTATAAAGTCACAACACTAGATCAAATCTAGAGTGGAGGTTTTCATCCCAGGATTTGAACCTTAGACCTAGTTTCTTTGGGTGTAACAACCCTTCTATCATCTTATCTCCATATCTTTCTAAGGGCACATTGGTAATAGGGACTCTGCCAAGATTTGGCCTGGTCCAAGAAGTCATGGGATCGACCCCCATCCTTTATAACCTCATTTACTTCTCTCTTTTTCCTCTTTATTATCATTATACTTTATTTTTCCCATTGCTATTTTAAACACTATTTTTTTTTCTATTTTGTTTACTTATTATTCTATATAACTTTTTTTTATATATTATATACATTATTCGGGTCACTACTTTAACTATATTTATAACTTTGCAAACTTTGTATACTTCTATTTTCTAAGACTAACATTCACTTATTTGATTCTCTATGACTCGTGCAGGTGAGCATACAGTTTACAGGTAGCCTGAATAGAGGGTGAGATAATTTGCAGGAATCTCCCCCCCACTTTTTTTTTTTTATATATATAAAGATTCCCTTTTCCTGGGTTCCTATGGGTAGTTCTTCATAGGTTTTAAGGTCTGTAAAATAAATGGTTTCTAGGTTGTAGGTTAGGGGTTTGGGATCAGATTGCATAGTTATGTGGGTGGTCAAGCCCAGGTTTCAGTTTTGAAACCGGGCTCTGATACCATGTGTAAGGGTCCTGCTAACAGAACCCAAAACTTAATACATTTAAGCATAAAATTTATATCATAATATATTTTTTTTTTACGGTTATATTCAACAACTAACAAACTAATAGTTCATGATTCAGCAAATTATAATTGAGCAACCTGATATACAAATCATATATATATAATTAAACATACACAACTTAGTAAAATAGTGAACCATCATATCGATAATGACATAAATACCTCTCAGTGATGTTGTTTCCCAACTACTTTTGTCCTCGCTGCTCTGCCCAAACTCTGCCCAAAACCGAATCTTTCCTCCTTGCCAGCTAGGAACAGAGCCTATCCAGCTCCCTAGCTCCAGGATCCCATGAGGATTCCTGGCCCCTGAGCCCAAAACTCCCAACAACTGATTATCCCCTGTAATAGTCCAACAAATTCCTCCAGCCTAAAACTAGAAAATGCAGTTTTTCAATCCCTCCCCTAGAAAAATGCTCAAATACAATCTCCCCCTCTCTCGAAAATTCTCCCTGCCTCTCAAATCAAAATTCCCCCTCTTGAATGTCTTTGCCCCCTCATATCCCCCCGTCCATTCACCGCCTCTCCATTCAATGCCAACCACCTTATCCCTCCATTCAATGCCAACCATCCCTCAATACGTTAAGTTTTCTATTAAATAAATTAAAATTTATTAAACTTTAATTCGTTACCCAAACATTAAATGAGTTAATTAATTAATTAATTAATATTATTGATAAACAATCATTATTTAACAAATATACATTAGGAAAGTTAATTATTTAATTAATTAAACTTAATAAACCTTAAGAAACTATTTAACTAGGGTTGTTACATGCTTTCAAGTCCTTTGGTGTGATTCTTATCCTCTTAACCATAGCATAATCCTTCACCTTTTTTGTCTCATGTAAAAGTTACAACACTATTAATAAATATCCAATTTGATATTTCTATAATAAAAACATGAGTATAGGGTATAGAACTTACCTCTCCTCATTTTTCTTCAAGTGGAGGTGAATGTTGTACTGGTTGAAGATAATGTGGTTTATGTTGGATTTCGAAAAAAGGTGTTGCATTCCCACCATCATTTGTGTGCAAAGGGGATTTTGGAGATGTATATGTTTTATTCTAAACATAAAATTAAAAGAAGATATAAGTATGCAACTCAAACATAATTAAATGTAAAATTTTGTTAATGATTATATAAAAGTATAAATACATGAAAAATTACTTTGCATTGCCACATTGAATGTAAAGATGGTTGTAGCATTTGGTTTGTTTCGTTTACATTCTTTTCAATATTTTGACCATCTTTTGGGGTTTGTAATGATTGTAATGGTTCCGAAAAAAACACCTGCATCATAAATGCACATTAATGTATAGATTAAAAAAAATTAATCTATATAATCAATCACAAATCACAAAAGAAAATTAAAAAAAAAATAGAATATTGATTTTAGTGTTTCTATGAAATAGGTTGTATTGAAGCAAAACTTACTTTCCTAAAAATCCCTTGAAATCTAGGTGAGCGTCGTAATGGTTGACAACTCGATGCTTGTTGGATATCCAAGTTAGTTGAACTATATTCAACAACAGAACTATGCAATAATCTCTCTGGGGATTTTTGTTGATCAGGCTAGGCATATCAATAACAATGGATAATCAATATACAATTGATGATAAAAATAAATACCATCTAATGTTCAAATGTCTTGAAAACAATGCATGCAAAAAAATTGATTCAACTGTGTACTCATTGTTATTACTAGTTTCCCCAAAGTTTAATATATGGGCATGCTCATCCAACTCTTCTTCCCCTACATCATTAGAAGGTCTCATTGTTTCTTTTTGTTGTAAAGCAATATCTATGCATTTAGTTGTGTCCATACATCTACGAGGTAAACTTTGATCCCAACAATTCATTTTTTCATGAATTTTTTTCTTTGAATCATCATTGAGCCAATCAAACGTAGCAACCGACTGTGAAAATGAGTTTCAATGAATTTAGTCAATAATAATTAATTTATATTATTAAAAAAACCCACAATTACAAATGTCAATAAATACTTACAGTGGAAATAATTTCTTCATTGACAAATCTTTTATATGTCTGCTTTCGTGCACGACACAACCTTGCATCTACATCATAATGAATTTTTCTATTCTGTCTTTTAACCTTACTTGGTGATTTCATTGCATGTTTAACATTTTCATGTCTTACTCGACCTCTTGGGCATGGGGGAATTAGAGGGAGATTTTGTTTGATCGCACAATGGTGATTAAGGCCAGATAGTTTTGATCTGGTCATATTGACACAATCACCAACCAAACAATAAAATACTTGTTTCATGCCTTTGATAACTACATCCCATTCATGTCTATTTTCCACCATTTTCTCAATTCCCTATAAATGAATATGTAAACAACAATGATGTTAGAATGACTATAAAAACACTTTTAAATAAGAAGCAACTATTCCATATGCCTATCTATTCTATAAATTAGATCTAAGCTTATTTGTGCTAATAAAGACATTTATACATGCAACATAGGTTGTGATGTCTCCTATATGCCTTACAATGATTTTTATGTTAATACCAAGATTCAGAGTTAAAAACAATCACCACATCATCTCATAAATTAGTCATTCGAGCCTTATCATTGTTTTTTAATGTTATTCTTGATTTTTTTTCCAGCCTAAATAAAATACAATGGTTATGTCATGAGTGATGTGTAACGACCCTGCTTAAATAAATGTAAAGGATTATTAATTATAATTAAATTGATAATCTGATTGTCCTAAGATGTTAGCTAAACAATAATTATTTCTTATATAATATTAACTAATTAATTATCATTAATTATTTTTTCATAATTGTCAATGATTAATTAATTATTAATCAAC
>CBVK0100854206.1:0-13556 GCA_900067695.1 Picea abies
ACAAACCCTATCATCTTAACTTTTGAATGTCCTATGAAATAAAAAGAGAAATCACATCCTAGTACTAAGATAAGACACATTGATACTGAGTTCAATTCCAATATCACAGTTAGTCTTAACCCATACCCAAACATATCCAGAAATAAAATTATATTATATTATATTAACATCCACAAATGACCAAAATAGGTCAATCAGACGTTGAAGAACCACAATTAATAACAGCAATAAGAGTACCTAAAACATCTCCAAATAATAAGAAACCAAAATCTTAAAACTAGAATAGAGAAAGAGTAGACAATAAGATAGAAATGGGGTTACCCAGAAGGGTAAACCCTCGATAGTGTAGTGGGTAACATATCAGAAGATAACACACCCACAGCAAGAGAAGCTGAGTAAGTCAAGAGTAGAATATTGAGGAAGAACAACACCCTAGTTGGTGTCAGAGTCAGAAGAGCCATCATCCCTGTCAACAACCACGAATGTGCCAATGCAGAGCTGGATGAGGTCCCCAGAGTTTATGAATATACATGCCATCAGGATTAACAGAAAGTATACCTATTTACATTGATATGCATATAGCAAAACTAAGAATAGTGCCATTTTTCCCCTCATGTCTTCAGTTTTTTTCTCTTCTCCCATAGTTTTCTTTCAGCTTAAAACAGTGCACGAGAACAGGATAAAATTCACCATTAAACCTGAAGGAAGACAGATAGACTTACGATCAGTCATCAGTTTGACTGCCTCGCTGATATTACTCCCATTGACTGAAACATTCCCAGAAATTAAATTTTCAGTATTGTTGTTGCTGTTGTTTGTGCCAGAAAACCCTCCACGATCCAAAGCTACAATATTGCTGTTAGAAAAAGATCCATCCTTTTCTCCATTGTCAGTTGTTCTGTCAAAATGATCTGTATTAAAAAACATTTCAGAATGTTAATTGACCCTGATAAAACAGACCAGGAAAATTTGTACACATTTTTAGCAAGAAATAAATACTTTGCCAAAAGCACAAAGTAATCCATGACATCGTGAACAGTTACAAGATACATGATTTTACACTGGCCAATAATTGGATGAAGAAAGGACTCGTAGTTCAAAAATGTGAAACAATATTGTAAAATCCACTACTTGCATGCATGCTTCTTTGACATCTCTCAATTCATTATCCAAAAGGTTTATCAATCATTCATATTTTTGCTTCTGGAAAACACGAAAGAGATCACATAATGAAGACTTCTTAAACAGTCACGCATATTCTCCTCAAATGTATCATTAAAGCCTTCTCGATTGACTAATGAAAGCTATCATTTAGATTTTATGTACAAAGAGTATACTATCAAGCAAGAAGGTCTTGAAGAGTCCATTTGCTCCTAACTTATATCAAGCAAAACGGCAATGATAATAAAATGGGTTCTTTCATATTTGTCATTGCTACATCCTCAGGTTGGGCAAACAGAAATTCAGATTGTATAAATCTGTTGATTAAATTCAGAATGGATAATTGTAAAATTAAGCTAGTTTCTCAACATGGTACTGAACAAGTTGATTGGCAACTTATATAGACAATTGACTGAGACTAGGCCTGACATTTCATACACAGTTTGTTTGGTTTCAAGATACATGACTAATCCATAAGATCTTCATTAGAAAGCATCTAAACCCGTTCTTAAGTAATATGAAAGGAACATTGGGCCCAAATACTAATGAAGTGGTGTTTGACAGGTTTTACAGACTCAGACTGGACAGGTAATTCAGAAGATTGGAATATATGCTTACACTTAATACAGGTGTTATCTCTTGATGTCACAAAGGTGCAATTGGAACAACTTGAAAAGATGTTTGATGAAATAAAACTTCCTTGAGGATCAATTATTATCTAATGTGAAAAGCAAAATGCTTGCAGAAGTCGAGATCAAGCTGCACATACCTTTACTCGAACATCATTTAAAGCCAGATTTGTGAAAGTTGGAGAGAAGTCGGATCTCAAAGAGAATACTAATAATAATAATAATAATAATCTAATTTTAAGGTCATGACCAAGCCAGACAACAAATTGGTGTATGAGACCCCCTTGTTTGTAGACAAGGGACCCCCTCCATGCACCAATTTGAGTGCTGAAGTCTACGGAGGTATACATACCCTACTATAATGTAATGTTTGTTTGAGGTCAAGTTGCCCCCAAATAAAGATTAAGGGCAGATATTAGTGGGATTAGGATTAGTATTTCAGTTCTTTAATACTTTAGTGCTATATTACAATCTAAGGTATAAATCCTAATTCTATTTTTCTAATATAAATACATGAGCATACTTCTGCTCTTCTCGTCTCATATAAAGAACTGCAAGGGTGATAGAGCTTATATTGGTGATAAATCCACCTACATCTGGTGTTTCATTATTTTTTACCGCTTTGTTATTGATTTGTTCACTGCGGATTTTACTTGACTGCTCCAGCAAAGTTGAAAAACAAAGCACCCAGATAAAACCAAATCCCTCAATGCATGGTTTTATGTAACTAATGAATATATAATCAAATTGTAACATAAATTGCATACCAACAACATACACATCATAAGCCTCGATAGATAAAACCAAGTTCTCTAGGCACAATAACCTCACGAAAGCAACGAGGTAAGAATTAAAGAAAACAGTACCAAAGCCGAACAAACTGAATTATGAAACCTTTGAGATTTATTTTGATTACCTGACTTGTTCATTCAAATGAAAGATTGGTAAGACAAGAACAAACTTTACTTTGGAAAACAAACGCCCACAAACTTTTGGAGATCAAAATAATAAAGGGGCTTGGTGGAAGTGTCAGTTGTCATTAGAAAGGATCGCTACAAGACTCAGACTTGGGAATGATACAACAAATTGAAGAGTTTGACTAGGAATCGATAAATACTTGGTGAAATACTCTATCAACGTAACAACTTTATAAAACTCAGAAATGTGGACCATTATTTTTGCTTTTGTGCTTTGTAAACACACAATGAGTTTTTCATCCTAGACTCAACTGAATCTTCCAAGACTTTGCCAAGCCCTGATTTGGTCAAACTCCTCAAGTTATCAAGAGTTTGATGATTGACCAAGTTTTTAACTCGCCAATTTGATGCTGCTTTGTTTTGGTCAAACCAAGACAAATTGGCAACTACTCGACGAACTTGATCAATTGTTGTATGGAAAAGACACTAAAAAAGCCCTGACTTCCAAAATTACCTAGATTTAGCTGACTAGACAATATATTGGGTTACTGCCTTCAACATGATGCCCTAAGAAATTATCAATCAAGATGAACAACCTTAACAAAAGTAGTATGTACTTGTTAATGTATGTATATAAGGACTCTTAATTAAAGATAAAACACAATAACAAAGACTTGCTTCAAACACCAAGTCAATAGAAATGAAACCCGTTCATTTTGTCAAAATAACATAAAGAAATTTTAGTTATCAATCTAAGCATCCACCTGAAAATAAGTAGATTGTTGTTCACTTGATCAGCCCTAACTCTTACCTATTTGGATTCTTTTCTAATGTATGTGTTACAATAAATAAAAAATTTATCAATATTCCTCAAGGATGCATCCCCCACACTTCCTAAGCAGGGAAGCATCCTTGAGGACACCTCCCCCATGCTCCCCGAGCAAGGGAGCATCTTCGAGGACATTCCATATCATCCTCGATACACCAGGCAAGTTTTTGGAAACATCCCCTGCTGAAACAGTATGTCCCTGTTACTTGACGGCAAGGTTCCCAAGTATCGGGCACTCCCAGGAGAACCCCAATAACACATGATACTCTTGGACACTTCCGCCTCCAAAAATGAACAACAAACATCAAAAAGCATAAAAATTAATTAAAATCTTATTTTTTTATTCCTTCTCCTAAACAAAGGAAAAAGTGGTAGGCCCCTCCCAAACCCTATTTCTCCCCTATTTAAGTCAACCAAACTCTCATTTGATTTATTTTGCTAACAACTGATTATCAGTAACACACCAAAGAGGTCGTGCGGTCAAGACTGATTTTGGTGAACAGCAAGCTTTCAAAGGCAGAAAAGAGTGAACAACAACAATTTTCTACCATATTCCAAGTGCATTCAAGTTCCAACAAGCAAGCTTTTGGGGAATACTTGGAGGAACATCATTATTTTATCATTTCTTTAGCTGGAAACATTACAATGGCAATTACATTTAACCTTAGGGCCGACTATCTCAAATTCCAACTTGGGTTTTGGTGTTGGGCAGTGAACAGAAGTCTAATTTTTAGTTGTTTTCAAGGTCTTGTTTTGTTATTTTTTGGTGCAAGTTTTCAATCTCTTCTTACCCCTAGCTGGGGTTTCAGCATCCATTTGTGGGCTTTAAGACCACATGAAGGTCCGAGCTAATCATTCCCTCATGTGCACCTGTCCACCGGGCAAGGTCTCGAGGCAACAACAAGTACGCCCTCCAGGGGTTCATAAGTCACAGGGATCATAGCATGTAAATCATATCCAATAATTAAATTACCCAAACATGTGCATCAAACCCCCCTTAACCCCAAACAAATGCTCAAAGACATTATGCAATTTGACAAGTTAGGTTTGGAGAGGGTCTGAGGGCGTCCTATTGGGCTAACCTCTCTTAAGTTTGAACTTTGGAGTGTTTCCCAGGTGGAGTCTAGTCCAAGTCATGTAAGTGTATGAGATGGCATGAGGTAAATATTTGGGTATGGGGTGCATGTGATAACAAAGAAATGTAAAGTCTTACCTGTGGGTGCCTTTGTGGAGGGTGAGCTTCACCTTGTCATGAATGCAATTGTTTCCTAGCCCATTAATTGCCTTTTACTCTTAGCTTTATTTCTTTTGATCTTGTGCTCTTGTGCTTCAAGGAAATAGTTGAGGGCCATTGTCCTGACTTGATGACCAAAGATGACAGCGTTATCCACAAACATTTCACGGAAATGATAAAGCTAGCTCGTGATGAGACCCCCTTTCTCTTGGCTATGCCACCAAGAGCCACTACCCTGGTTTGGTGCCCAGATAGGTGGTAGTGTCATACTGCTACATGCCCATGGTCATAATAGGTCGGCTCATGATGAGACCTCCTATCCATCAACTAGTACCTTGAATGTTTATGTTTATCTTGTGGGTCCCCTTTTCTCACTAAGAAGCTTTTCACTGCTTTCTTGGGGATCCCTGGGCGAAGCATCTCGAAGGTTTCAAAATTGGCTTTTAACTCTGGCCATCTACTTTTACCGACCTTTAGCCCCTTCTTCCCACAAGGTAAGGCACAACCCTTCCTAGAGTAGCCAATCCCAATGCCCAAACAAGGATAGGGGAGATGAAAGGAGTAAAGATGGAAAGTGGTAAGTATGGAGGGAACAGACAATGATTTTTTAGAGATCCACCCAGTCGCAACCCATCCTAAAGGGAAATCAACTTACTAGGGCACCATGTCACCCTTTCGGGTATGAACGAGGCAAAGAGCATAATTTCCAAGCAAACCTCATGAAATGGCATACAACATGTTCAAGTGCTTCAAAAATCAGAGTGATACATACCATAATACCTGGACTCATTACTTCATGGAGCAAGACTCACCGCTACTTCAAGACCAGGCTGGTGTGATGGATATTGTTGCCAGTGATAAGTGGACTGCATTGAAGAAAAGAAGGGCCCTCCAGAGCCATGCTCAAGTCCTTTGGCTCTCAATACTCCATGTCTAGGACCTGTGTGCCTTGAGACGTGATCTCCTTAGTTATCCCTAGGCTAGGGGATAACATGCCCCAATGGAGGTCCAAGCAACCTTGTGCCTCCATGATAAGACTTCCACCTGCCAAGGCCCTGCAAAGACAAACTGATTCACCCTCCACGGGTCTACAAGTCACAAGTATCATGCCAAGTAAGCCATATCTAATAAAAGAACAACCCAAACATGTGCATCAAATACCCCCTTTTCAAAATAAACAAATGCTCAAGGACCTTATACAACTTGCCAAATTTAAGTATGGGAGGGTTGTCATGGTGACCTATTGGGTAGACCATTCCCCAAGTCAAGGAGCGTTTCCCAAGTAGACCCTTTCTAAGTCATGTAAGAGAGTATGAAGTGGATGGGGGTGTAACTTTTGGGCATGGGGTTTCTTGACATACAAGGATTTATATTGTCTCATATGGACGGCTTTGTTGAGGGTGCGCTTGCTATTGAGTTACAAACTATTTGCGTGCCACCTTTTTCCAAACCCCTTTTTGCCATCTTTCCAATCCTACGTTCATTTATAATTTGCAAATTTGAGGGTCCCCCTTTTAGGGTTTCCAAGCTTTAGCAATAATTTGGGACCAGGGCGAGCATTGAGTAAGTACAACTCAAGTTGGATCGGCTTTTGATGGTCCTTATTTGTTCTATTCACTTTCTTTTCAACATTAGTTTCTTATTCTTTTATAGTACCTGCAATCTACCTCCGAGTCGTCAGCCCCTCTTCCCATGAAGTAAGGTACAAGCCCTTCTTGGGTCAATATGCCCGAAACCCAAAAGATGACGAAACGAAAAGGAAGAAGTGATGGAAAGTGATAAGTATGTGCGGGAATGGTACAATGACCCATCAAGGAGACCCCCTAGTAGCAGCCCTTTTCCCGAGGGTAACCCACTTACTAGGACAACATTTCAACCACCAAGGTGAAACGAGGCAAAAGGTATAATTTCCAAGCAAACGTTTTCAAAATCAAGAAAGTATCCTTTGCAACATGTTCAAATGCTTCAAATATTAAAATGGCACTTACCACGACACCAGACTTGTTACCTCATGAAGCAAGACATGATGTCCTCTCTGGGTCAAGTTGGGTGTGGTGGATGTTGTTGCCATCGATCAGATGGTGATGTGAAGTGAGTAAAGGGCTCTGCCTGCTTCTGCCTCTCGGCACTCCATGTCTGCAACCTGCGGGCCTCAAGACATCATTTCCTTAGTTATCCCTAGAAATGAGGGATAATAAATCCCATTCCCTCTGAAAAATCCTTTGAGACCACCTTCTCTAAAATTAGTTTTATTAGCTAAAATAACGCTAGCTCCTGACGTTTGCATCTATAATGTCGCCTTCAAACGGTCAAAGAGGAGATGTAGTGGTTCGAGACAATGCACCAATGTTGGACAAACAATTTGGAAAGCAGATTTGGTAGTTTTGAGAAAGAATCAGTGCGCGGAGGAAAAAGAAGAGCTCTCGCGCAACTGAGGCGCATCTAGCAGGAAAGTGTGCAAAAGGAAGACAACACGCAGCTTGAAGAATAAAGCAAGGAAATAAAACATAACAAGAAAATGACAACCATACATCTCAGAAATAGAAAAACAGTAGAAAAGCGGCATGAAGGCTAAAAAACAAAAGAAAGGCATCGAACAACTAGTTAACTGAGCTGGCCATGCATTGTAACGTGATATTTTTGGGATGAGTAGACTAGTGTTTTTAGCCCTAGCTTTTGATATAAATATGTAACAAGTTAGGAAATGATGGGTTCTGTTCCGGTCGGTTTGATTCAATCGATTCGTCCCGCTAGATATTATCCTGATAAAGATCGATTATGATAGATTAGTTTATGTTAGAGTCTGTTTGAGATTGGGTCCGGAGCTATTGAATGTAACAATCGAAGGTTGAGAAGGATGCAAAAAGGAATGATAAAGATATCTCACGGAATCCTTTGTTGTCTATGTTTGTGTGTTTGATTATGAAAACTATTTGCATGCATCGTAGAATAGCTTCATTTGATAGTTAAAGAATGGTGCAATGATTCATGATTGTGACAGTAACAAATATATACAATAATTGGAATATGTTAAGTATAGAAATATGAACCATGGGTAAGTTAATAACAAGACAGAACCGAATTTTGTGCATAACATACTAAGGAAGAATGAGTCAAATGTATGTTTCTCATTCCCTTACCATTGCAGAAGCCTACTTCTTATAGTCCCCATAGATACCTCAAATGAGACTTCATCTACGCAAGCAGGTGATGTCGAAGGGGTCGGTGTCTGGTGGGTTTTGTTGGTCTTAGATAATCTGAACCTTGGGTCTTGCAACCCACGCCCAGAATAGTGCAAACAAATGGTTTCGTTCTCGGGACCGGGACTTGCGATTAAAGGGATGTTTTGGAGACCGACTAAGAAGGAGATCACAAAATGGTTGGAAAGTAAGGAACGGGAATTCACACGACAAGAGAATAGAAACCCTCGTATGAGTGACAAGCAATGGTTGCAAAAGTATGCATTCACAGATTTGCATGAAATTTTCTTTGGCGAATCTCTAGTTATTTTGACAGTGGCTAGAAAGATTGGTGGAGAAAACTGAAAGGTTCAGCGCCAAGAAACTAGACTCTGGAATTGGTAAGACAAGTGAATTTTGTAAGTAACCCAACTACTCGAACAGTTGATTTTTGGTTGGATAACGTACTAGGTGGTTATGTTACAGAGTTTGTCGAAGACTGCATTCAATCATACATTGTCACAGAAAGGGACTTTTTCAAAGATCCATGCGGGAGGTTCTTGAAATCATTAAATATGTGGATAAAGATGTTATTGTGTGAAAAGCACGTGATGGTGATGCAATCCGACTACTAAGGCGTTCACGCACATAGGGGAACTGGGGGGATGACAGGAGGATCGTTTGAGAGAAGGAAGGAAGCAACGAAAGAGGCAGGGAAGGATTGAGGATACAATATGAAGATATACCAGAGGAAGGATATGCGTTTGGAGAGTTGCGCAGAAGGAGGAGGTACAAGAAGCAAAAGACTGAGGCTAAGAGAATAGAGTCATGTAGTGAGTCAGAGGGGAGAGAACCTTGCGCATTAGTCTGAATCGTGGAGGTACCATTCCTAGAAAGAGAAGAAGAGGAGTTTCAGTCTCTTCCAATAATAGAAGAGCCAGTAAACCCTACACAAAAAGGATCCTGCGTCGAGTCCACAACCCCATGTGCGTCACCACAATCAAAAGTAATGTTTGTAGATTTGTCAAAAGCAATTGTAGTTAGTCAAGGAGGATCGAGCAGTAGCAGTCAAAATAGTGGGTGTAGTGCACGGAGTCAGAATCAGAGTTAACCAACATCACCGAGAGGGGGGACTACATCAAACAACATGGTCGGGGTGGATAATACTCTTAGGTTGTCAGAGTTCCAAGGAATTCGGTCAGAGAACCCAGAACAACACTTGTTCATGTGCAAGATGATTTGGGCTGCAAAGAACATACAGAATAAAGTTGTGAAGATTGTGCAGTTAGCGACGACATTTAGAGGTCGTGCGCAAGTATGGTATATGAAGTTACAGAGCACCGTGCCTACAGGACAGGCCAGGACGTTGGCAGAGATTAAGCAAGAACTGTTGAAGGAGTTCAAGAAGCGAAAGTCGAATTCACAGTACATCACAGAATTGAAGGAGATCAAACAAGTACAAATAGAGTCGGTATGGGATTACGACCAGAGATTTAAGGATGTGATGAGTAGATTAACTTTCCAGATCACAGATCAACAACACCGATAATGGTTTATTGCAGGGCTTCTACCACACATTCGCAGGCCACTGATCGAGCAGAAGGTTGCATCATAGTCTGAGACATTAGAGATTGCGATGAAACTGGAGACATCTCCGGTGGGAGACAGTGGCGAAATGATGCAAGTCCAGATGCAGTTGGCTGCATTGACAATTCAATTGGAAAAACTGTCGAAGGGAAAGGAGAAACGTGAGCAAGTTTGGTGTACAAAATGTAGGACTAAAGGCCATCACAAGGACGAATGCTCAGCGTTTGCACAATATTTGGCGACGAGAGCATCGAATCCATTACCAGGAGGAGGATACTGTGAGATATGTAAGAAATGGGGCCATCACCCCACGAAGTGTCCACTACTACAGAAGTACTAGAGTACGCCAAAGAACTTGTTTTGCAATTTTTGCAAATTTGTAAGACACGAGGAGAAGGATTGTCGCACATTCGACTTGATGAGAAAGCGCACTCCAATATGTACATGATCCAGGAAGAAAATGTTGCAGCAGAAGCGGGGGTTCCACAATACAACAATCCAAGAGGTTTCAATTAGGGGCACAAAGGAAGCTTTGGTCGACGTCAAGGTAGAGGGAATTTTGTAAAAGTAAGAGGATTGATTATATGTTACAACTGTAACCAACTTGGACACTTGGCCCACGACTGCCAGAATCCATGTACGACATGCACATATTGTAGAGCACTGGATCATTCGACAGAAGATTGTCCCCAACTAGTTGCGAAGTGGCAGGCCAGAGGAAACCAGAGTAGTCGTGGTTACGCGTGGAGCTAGAATATTGAACAATAGCATAGATGAAGGTAAGCAGACAAAACAATCGGTAAGAAAGTCAGCAAGGCCCATACCAGCTTTTGATCCTCTACAAGAAAAAGAGACATATCAGAGGGCAAGGACAGAAGTACTTGGAATAGATTGGGGAGCATCAACATGCGCGGCACCTCATGAAGAAAATCATACAATACCAGAGAAGCCAATGGGCAAGGTAAGTACGTTAATAGAATTCTTGAGAAATTGTGTAGAGCTAATCAAAGATGAGGATGCGCTGAGTACATTATATGACATGATTGATCACTGAACAAGAGGAAGGGAAACTCCAGCTACACAAAGGATGGTAAATCAGGTACTGTGCAGGAAGCGAACCAATGAAGAATTCCAATTCAGTGCGCAGATTGGAGAGTATGGTGTGGATAATATTATTTTGGACTTGAGTTCTGACGTGAATGTGTTACCTAAGCAGACATGGGAGTTGATGGGAAAACCCAAGTTGGTATGGTCCCCTATTCAGCTCAGATTAGCAAATCAGCACAAAATAGTTCTGATTGGTTGGTTGAAAGGAGTGCCTGTGAACATAGATGGGATGCGCAGCATGGCAAACTTTGAAATTATTGAGATTGTGGATCATAGTCAACCATATCCAGCATTGATGGGACTGGAATGGGCTTTTGATAACCATGCAATCATCAACTTAAAGAGGAGGGAGATGATATTTGAAGTTGGAGGTTTGAAAGTCACGACACCCTTGGACCCATCAGAAGGAAAAAAATACATAGAACCAGCAAGATGGAATGACATTGACAATTTATACAACATGACCGCGGATGGAAGATTATATCAACCCGACAACTGATGGTGCGTTGAGTTGCTGAAGGGTTAGTTTATGTGCATCAGATTTTGAAGTAGGTCTAGACCATTGGCAACAGAGAATGCATGAAGTGTCCACTAGACGATGTGCGTGCATGACTCGATCCGTGCGCTGGATAGGAACAGAGCTATGTAACCTGCCAAGGTATGACGAAATATCTGATATAAGCATGTTTGTAAAAACACTTGAGTTGCAGGTACCCGAACAACAAAGTAGATGGCCCAAACGATAAAAGTAGATGGCCAAAGTTAAAATTGTGGACTTATTGGAATGAGGAGACAGTTAACAAGATTGCGGACTTATTGCGAGACTACCAGGAATTATTTCCAACGACTTTTTCAGAGATGAAGGGAATAGCAGGAGACTTGGGTGAGATGAAGATCCCACTGAAACCAAGAGCTAAGCCAGTGCGTCAGAGGCCTTACAGACTAAATCTGGGGTATAAGGAGAAGGTAAAAGTTGAAATAGATAGGATGTTGGACGCAGAAATTATTGAACTGGTAGAAGAATTTGAGTGGATCAGTCTAATGGTGATACAAGACAAGAAGACAAGAGGAATCAGGATCTGTGTAGATCTAAGGAAGTTAAATGACACATGCTTACATGACCCATTTCCAACACCATTCACGGACAAGGTACTAGAGAACGTTGGAGGCCAAGAAACGTACTCTTTTATCGATGGATTCTATGTGTACCATCAGATAAGAATCGCGCAAGAGGATCGACACAAGACCACTTTTGTGATGGAATGGGGAAGTTATCAGTACACAGATATGCCCTTTGGATTGAAGAATGCCCCTGTGGTGTTTTCCAGGGTAGTAGTTGTAGCCTTCAAGGAGTTCATCCATAAGTTCCTAGAAGTCTACTTGGATGACTGGACAATGTTCAGTCTACTGAAAGATCATATAGAAGTTCTTAGACTTATGTTGGATCGCAACAGGCAGTGTCAGATTTCGCTAAACTTGAAGAAGTGCATTATTTGCGCACCGTTTGGAATTCTGTTAGGACATTTAGTGTGCAAAGATTTCGCTAAGACTGCAGCCATTTTGGAGTTAGAACCACCTACATCAGTCAAACAGTTGAGGGTGACGTTGGGTCATATAGGTTATTATAGGAAATTCATCAAGGGATATGCACAGATTACGTCGATGGAGAAGTTATTAAAGAAAGAAACGAAGTTTCAATGGAATGAACACTATTAGAAGGGGTTGGACACCTTGAAACAGAAGTTGGTGACTGAGCCGATTTTAATTTTTCTGGATTGGAACAAAGAGTTTCATGTACACATGGACACATTGACCATAGCATTGGGAGCAGTTGCACGATTAGAAAACTTAAATGGGGAGGTCTTGGAAGGAATGGTGAATGCGAGTCGGATGAAACATTATCAAGACAGTCGACAAACTACGCAGTAATTTGGGCTGCACCGAAGCACATGTATGATAGTAGTTGTTAAAAAAAAAAACACTATGCCAAACTAGGAGATGAGACAGTTGGGCAATGAAAAGACCATTAAAAGTATTAAAGCCCATAAATGACGGTTACACAACCGACGTGACAGGTCATAAAAGCATCGTATAAGTCTTAAATGGGAAAAGTAGTCGGAAATCTTGATAGATCGACAGTACGAGGGATAAATAATCCGATGGATTTAGTAATAAAGACGCATATAGTTAAACAACTCATCAACCACGATACTGGATTGGACAAGTTAGTTAAGGCACGATGAGACAAGTACAGTTGGCTCGAAAGCACAAAAATAGCACAAAATCATTAAGTCTAAACCATTGTTACATGCGAACGGGAGCACATAGAGTGAACCAGAGAAAATTGGAGAACAAAGTCGAGCCATCAGAACCAAGCTACAGCGACCCGCCACGAGACGCAGAGCTAAGTCCAGGAACCAGTCACCAGGAAGCAAATGGCACCACCGAGAGTTGGAGGACTGTCTACAGCAATGGAAAAACAAGCGAAACAAAAAGCCATATCACCAGAGGTCGAGGAGGTAGCCGACGTTTCGGCTTCAACAACATCAGCAGAATTTCACAGAGACTACTTACCACCAAGGGCGGAAAATGCACCCCAGATAAATCTACCAGTCAATTGCAAAGTACTCAGTGTCGGTAGCACCAGTTATGACTGGTGTAAGCAAGGACACAGACATGCTCGGGAAGATTGCCAACCTCAAGTTTATGGACCATGATATCACAAATACACAGAAATTCCCTGAGTTCGCCAAGGTTCAGTGTTTGTGCACAAGGACCGTCCCAAGGACGGAAGCAATCCGGGTCGAGCCACAGGAGTGGACGTCAAGGTTGCAGAAGGCAGACATATTGAACTTATTTGACATTCCACATTTCAAGCGTGTTAATGTTTAAGCCATTATTATAGATGTTTGC
>CBVK0100854212.1:0-16314 GCA_900067695.1 Picea abies
AAGGCCTTATTAATATTGACCTTTATTACATCCAAATATATTGATCTACCTATGTGCAGGTTAGGACCCTAACATGTCCGCCCCCTTAAAAACAACCTTGTCCTCAAGGCTTGAGATGTGGAAACTATTGTAGAATGGTAGCTGGTTCCCAAGTGGAATTTTCTGGAGTCGTATCTTTCCACTGGACTAGCACTTCCTTGATGGTTCTCTGACACAGGCGACACTCACACTGGTCCAAAACTGATTCTGGTTGTAGCCAAATGGATCCTTCTTTAGCTAACTCTGGAAGGTTGGTTTGAATTTGGCACCTAGTTCCAATCACCTTCTTTAAGAATGAAACATGAAAAACGGGATGTAGCTTCGACTGATTGGGAAGAGCTAACTGATATGCGACTTGTCCCACATGCTTGAGAATGGTATAAGGACCATAAAATTTAGGCGCTAGCTTCTGAAAATGCTCGGCCTTGAGGGAACTTTGCTTGTATGGTTGCAATCGCAGAAACACCTGATCCCATTTTGCAAATTGATGTTCAGAGCGACCTTGATATGCTTGTTGCTTCATGATATTCTGTGCCATGACCAAGTTCTCTTTAAGGGTACGAAGAATATTCTCTCGAACTGTAAGTGTTTTGTCAAACTCCTGGACCTTCAAGGTACCCAGTAAGTATGAGAGAACTGAAGGTGGCTTTTGTCCATATACCACTTCAAAAGGAGTCATGCAAGTAGTTGTATGGTAGGAAGTGTTGTACCACCATTCGACTAGGGGTAACCATTGAGCCCACTGATGTTGTTTTTTAGAGGCAAAACACCTCAGATATGTTTCCAAACACTTGTTGACAACTTCCATTTGACCATCAGTCTGGGGATGATAAGTTGTGCTGAGATGCAATTGGGTGCCCTGTAGCTTAAATAGTTCTTGCCAAAAATTGCTTGTGAAAGTTGGGTCACATTCAGAAACAATAGAGTGTGGCATGCCATGAAGCTTAAAAACCTGGTCCATGAAAATTTGAGCCACCGTGGATGCAGTAATTGGGTGTTGAAGAGTGTAGAAATGAGCATACTTGGAAAGGCGATCCACAACCACCATTATGACTAATTTATTCCCTGATTTGGGTAAGTCGGTAATAAATTCCATAGAGATATCCTTCAAAATAGCAGGTGGAATCGGAAGCAATTTTAGTGTGCCCGGATATTTGAATGTTTCTCCCTTGTTGCATTGACACACCTCACATTCAACGACAAAATTATGAATGTCCTGTTTCATACCATCCCAGAAAAAGAACGTTTGACCCTATCATATGTTTTGGTGAACCCTGAGTGCCCCACTGTGGGTGTAGCATGAAGCTCAGAAAGTACCGTGGATTTAAGCTTTGATTGTTTACTTAAATACAAATGACCTTTGTATCAAATCTCATCCTAGAGCCAAGAGTATCCTAGGGGAGCCAGAGCATTGGTCTGTAATTGCTGGATCAGATGCAAACATTTGGGATATTGAAGCCATTCCTGGCGCATAGCTTGGAGACAATTGGGTACAATGAAGGAAAGAGAAAAAAGGGATCCTTCTTCTTCATATTTTTGGGACAATGCATCTACCACTACATTGTCTTTTCCCTTATTGTAAATGCTCTCATAATCATATCCAAAGAGCTTAGTCACCCATTTTTGTTTCTCCTAGGAGTAAATGCGTTGTTCCATAAAGTACTTGAGGCTTTGATGGTGGGTCTTAATTTGGAAGCGTTTCCCCAGGAGATAAGGGAGCCACAGATCAAACGCATGCATAATAACCAACATTTTATTTTCATAAATGGGTTTGCCCAGATTCCTTTCAAACAGTTGCTTGCTGGTGAAGGCCAAAGGTCAAACCTCTTGCATAAGGACAGTGTCGATTCCTTTCCTCGAGGCGTCACATTCCAACACAAAGGTATTTTTGAAATCAGGAAGGGCCAGAACTGGAGTGGTGCACGTGGTCATCTTCAAGGTTTGAAAAGCTTGAGAAATGACTGGAGTCTAAGTGAAAGAGTTCTTTTTGAGGAGAAAAGTGAGAGGTGCTACAATCTTTCCATAGTTCTTAACAAACTTGCGATAATACCCTATTAAGCCCAGAAATCCACACAAGATTTTGAGAGTCTTTGGGTGTGGCCAGTATTGCATAGCTTCAATCTTTTTCAGATCCACCCTCATGCCATCGTTTCCAACCATATGACCCAAGTATTCTACTTCTTAGGCACCAAAAGCACATTTAGACTGTTTTAGGAAAAGTTGGTGCTGAGAGAGTAGATGGAGAACTTGATCCACATGAGTAAGATGGTTTGTCCAGGTTTTTCTATAGATGAGGATATCATCAAAGAAAACTAAGACAAAATGACGGAGAAAGGGACGAAAGACATGATTCATGAGGCTTTGGAAGGTGGAGGGGGCATTACACAAGCCAAAGGGCATGATCAAAAACTCATAGTGGCCCTCGTGAGTGTGAAAGGTCATCTTGGGAATGTCTGCCTCTTTGATACATATCTAGTGATAGCCCAAGTGAAGATCAAGTTTAGTAAAGAATTGGGCACCACTCAATTCATCCAAGAGGTCATCAATGATAGGAATGTGAAATTTGTCTTTAATGGTCAATTTTTTGAGGGCACGGAACTCATGACACATTATCCCAGAACCTTCTTTCTTCAGGACCATGACTACAAGAGAAGAGTAAGGGCTCGTACTAGGGCAGATAACGCCTGCATTAAGGAGTTCCTAGACAATTTTCTCAATTTCATTTTTTTGTGAAAAGGGGTGGCAATATGGATGAATATTGGGAGGAAGGCTCCCGGGTACAAGGGGAATGGAATGATCATGAACACCACGAGAAGGAGGGAGTCCTTGGGTAGTGGAAAATACCATTTGATGTTTAGAAAGAAGGGCTTGGAGGTCCTGTGGCATCGGGGCTATCTCTGTTGCTTGTATGGCATGGAGTTGGGCAATGACACCAGAATGACCTTTTTTGAGTAGCTTTTCCATGCGATGGGAACTAATGACCTTTGGTGAACTAGTAGTGATGCCTTGGAATTTATATTGGTGGCCTTCCTAGTTGAATTGCATTGTTAATGCCTTAAAATTCATGAGAATGGGACCGAAAGTTATTAGCCAGTCTGTACCCAACACAATGTCACAACCGCCCATGTTGATAGCAAACATATGGGATTTTAGGTGGTAGTCACCGATTTGGAGACACAAATTTTCAAAACACCCTTCACATTTCATGGAACCACCATTGGAAATCATGATTTGGAAATTGTTAACAGCATGGATGTAGCAATGAGTTTCTTGGGCAATGCGGCAATGAATAAAATTATGGGTGCTTCCACTATCAACCAGAATGATGACCTTCCAATGCTTGATGTAATTGATTAACTTGAGGGTTTGGGGAGTGGAAAATCCAGTGAGAGCATTGAGGGAAATGATGGGTTCTACTTAGGGAGGTTCTGAGGGAGGGGTTATGTCAGTGATTTCAGATGGCTTAGACACAATGGGAGTTTCAACACCCTCTTCCGAAATATCCTCAAAGATGGCCATAAAAATCTTTTGCTCCTTACACTTGTGGCCTAGGAAATATTTTTCATCACAATTATAACAAAGGCCTTTTATTTGGAATTCATCCATTTCAGCCCTGGTCAATTTTTGGATCTTTAATGGGAAAGAGGGAGTAGTGGGAGTGACAGGTTTAGGGCGAGGGATAAAGGAGAGTTTTCAGTTTTGAGAGGATACAACCTGTTGTGCTTCTTTAGCTCTTTTAGTAGCCTCCACCCAACTCGAGGGTTGAGCCATGAGGACATGGGCCTGAATCTTCTCCTTGAGGCCACTGATAAAACACTCTCGAAAGAAAGCATCAGTCATGCCCTCTGTTAGAAAAGCTAGGTGCTCAAAGGAAGCTATGAAGTCTTCTACTATTTCAGATTATTTCAACTTTGTCAAATAGCCCAAATGGTTGGTGTCTATGTCAAAGCATTAATAAAGCTCATTCACAAATTGGGTCCAAGCAATATACCCTTGACGAGAATTTTTTCTTCATTTCCACCATTGCCAACATTCTTGATCTAGATGGAGAACACCATACTAGAGTTTGGACAAGTCATTTGTGATGCCGTATAAAGAGAAACATTGTTCCATTTGGGTTACCCAACTAGTGGGGTCCGAGTTGTTGGTGACAGAAGTCACTCCTAGATTGCAGCAGGAGCAGAGCCCGACGCCCATCGGTTTATGTCACAATTATGTATGAAAGGGATGATCGAATGGAAGTAAACTTGGACGATACTGTTTCAACTCTGAAACTAGGCCAGGCATGCATGGGCGAGTGAGGTCTTAGACATACTCCAGACAATGAGTTGTAGTAAGGGTGACTAGGGGGAAGAATTGTATCAGAGAAATGCAAAGGTCTATTGTAAACATCAGGTTTCTAACAGAATGTAGGAGAAGGCATCTAAACGCAAGATCTTCTTACATTCAAATGAAAAACATCGAAGAATACAAAAATGCAACGATAAATCCTTTATCATAACATGATTGCAATAATTCGCACGAATCAGTTGTTCATGAACTCTCTCAGCATCAGACGAAAACTATATGGAGTGAGAAGACTGTCTGTCATAAAACAAGAAATCTTACATACTGATACATAACCAGAGAACTAGAGATTTTGTCAAAAATTTACAATCGGGAGCTTCTCTCTACCATCGATACTTACAAAAATGGAAAAAATGCCTACATATACTCTTCCCCTTTTTCCCAGCAGAGGCATCTCAGGATTTTCAAGGTGTGGTGTCTCCTCAGTCAAATCTAGCCTGAACTCCTTTGTCAGACGCCACCTTAACTCAACATGGCTCTTGTAGGGGGGACCTGCCCGCAAGGGTACCATAGGATAATTTCTCCAAGCCTCCCATACCTTCCATTTATGGCTTGAGCTGAGGTTTCAACTACCTCCATCCACCTTCATTTATTTTTAGCGAGGAACAAGATCGAGGTCGAGTTGAACTGGTCTCTGGAGGACACGCTGATCCCTTCTGCAGCTAAACCCGACACTTCGGCCCTTTGCGTAGTTCTTTCTATCTCCCCCAAGTGACCGTGGGCTATGACCCTGTGCCTAGATTCAAAGGTGCTTTCGGCATTTTGTGTTTCACGGCTGGGAGGGGGTTTCTCCTTGTGTTTCAAAGTCACGATGGGCGAAAAGGCAAAGAGCCTAATCGTGCACCACATGCCCCTATGGAATGGATGGTTGATATGCTTTCGGTGCTTTGGGACTCGCCTTGCCACACGATAAACATTAGCACCCCTTCTCCAGGCCTAATCCTTTGTGAGAAGGTACAAAAACCATGGGCCCAACTATGGGCGCTTTCAGCGCTTCGGAGTTTGGGGTTTTGAGATGTGAAATGATGAGGAGCCCTTACCCTTTGAACTCTCAAATGCTGAAATGCTAACGTGACTAGATCTTGCACCACATGTCCTTTGGATTGGATGGCCGAGATGACATTGGCGGCTTCACTATGAAAATCCTAAAAGGCCCCACCCATGGCTCAGATCTTGCGTCGCGTGTCTTTCTTATCAATGGTCCTGATCTTCTCGGGATTTCTTGCATCAAGAGTTCACAATGTGTTTCTTCCTCAAATTCCTGATTTACCAAACTGCGAAAGCATAGATGTGTGTCGCATGTCCTTTAGATGGACGACCAACCTAGATTTGTCTTGAAATATAGGTGCTATCTCTCATTTTATATCTTGGGCAACTTAGTAGCCCCAAAATCCCAATGACCGTCGATCTACTTCATCAATTAATCCTTGTCATTGAAATCAGACTACTCGCTCGCTTGATTTTTAGCCTGAAATGGGGCTTTACGTGTTAATCTTGGGTGTTCTTCATGCAATCTGCAGACCTGGATGCTCTCGAGCCCAAGACAATAATTTTCGCTGACATTAGGATCCATGGGGGATAGAGTCGTCCCTGTGATTCTCTAAGAACTCATTCCGCAGCTTCAGTGCCTTGCTGTTGGGCTATGGAGTCAAGCTCAAAACATCCCACTGTTGGAAATACAAGCCAAAAAATAAAAGAAACAAAATAAAAATACATGCTCAAAGGAGCTTATTTATATACAATCCTAAACTAATAAAACACTTCACATGGGGCTAGGTGAAAGCATAATTCCACCATAGCCAATCAAGCAAATTCCTGAAGGGAACCCTTTTCTTTCTGTCGATGATCACCAGCAGATGGTGTAACCATGACAGTAGAATGGCTACACTCTTCAAATTCTTCTCGCAGGGTGAATTTGATATGGAATAGGGCGGCTCCAGGGCATAAAGGACATGCCACTCCATGTATTCGCCGACAGGGTCATAGAATGAGTGGCGAATTTCGGAAAATTGGTGATAGGAAACCTCCTCTGCTACAGAGTTTCTCACATGTGGTTGAATATCTTTGATAAGCACAGGTGAGTGGAAAACTGACGTCGGATCACTGATCTCAGGCGGTAGCTGCTCATTGACTGGCTCTGGAATGAAATATGTGCTCAGTTGCTCCTCTGTTTCCTTTTCCTCTTCTTGGCTCTCCCCCGGGTCAAATTCGTATTCATCATAAATAGGGACCATGGGGTGGTTCTGCTTGCTGACTGGCTCTTTAGTATCTTTATAGTGATCAAATGTAGGATAATCTTGTTCCTCATCATCACTATAATATACATCAAAAAGGAGTTGTCCTTCATTGATATGATCCTCTTCCAGAATAGTGATCCCATCAAAAATTTTTGTTTCAGGGACAGTGGGACCTGCTGCTTCTGGCTACTCATACATAATCCTTTTCTCTTTAATCCTAGGTAAAAATATATCATGAGAAACCCCCTGGGGGAAAAGAGAAGAATCCTCTTCCACAACTAACCCCTCTTTTAAAAAGAGGGGGTCTTCGTTATTATGAGCAGAGCTTCTAGGAACATCTGCTTCAACCTAATATCCAAGTGAGTCATCTACCATGGACCACATTTTCTCTATAAACTCACAATTTCCACAAGAGGCATGTTGATGGTTATGAACATCTAAAAGAATAGAGGCATTTGATATGATGTCAAATGCTTCCGTTCTAGGGCTAACACAATTAATATCATTCAACACCTCCATATTTTCTTGGAAAATGCTTTCCTCCACAGTAAAAGCTTCATCATGGACCTGGTCTTCAGGGCCAGCAGAGGCTTCATGAAGTGAAGAAAACTCCTCACAACAGTTTTCAAACAAACAATCAGCTGGATAGTAGTCTTTACAAAATGAATTGAAAGCTATATGAAAACCTGTTAAAGAGCGGATGCTTGCAGTGAGAAGAGATCGACACCACTCAAGAGAAGCTCCCTTCAATGAACACCTGAAGAGCTTAATCCGGACATCCCCATGCGTGATATTTTGTCGGTGAATAGCCTCATGGAAGTCCAGTAAATGCTCAGCTAGTTCCTCCCAACTTGTTGCATGAAATTCAGGGAGGAAATCTCCCCATTGGTCTCTATTAGGAAGTGCATTAGGAAACCCAACTATCTGGGAAAAGTCACAAAAAGAAAACCTTTGAGTCGCCAATCGATCCTCGAATCATGAAGTCGCTAGGTGAAACATGAGTAGCTTCAAATATGCCTGGTCCTTGTTCACCATCAAAGGCCAGATCTTAACGTTGTCGTTACCCCAGGAATCTTCTCAGGCTGAGAAAGCAGCTGCCGAAACCTTCTCGAGAAAGCTCCTTAGGGTTATCTTTCAGGTGTGATAACAGTAGTCACAACTAAAACAGTGAAGTGGAAACAATGGAGTCACCACAGTGGAGTCGCCAGGTGTATAGTAGCAATCTTTAGGGGCTTTGATGTCTGATGCACCTTCAGAATCAGAGGCTCAATGTTGTTTTACCCAGGGAAAATCTTCAACTTTGTCCTCGGCAATGGCACCAGAAATGTTGGTGACAGAAGTCACTCCTGGATTATAGCAGGAGCAGAGCCCAACACCCATCAGTTTATGTCACAATTATGTATGAAAGGGATGATCAAATGGAAGTAAACTCGGATGATATTTTTTCAACTCTGAAACTAGGCCAGGCATGCATGGATGAGTGAGGTCTTATACATACTCCAGACAGTGAGTTGTAGTAAGGGTGAGTAGGGGGAAGACTTGTATCAGAGAAATGCAAAGGTCTGTTGTAAACATCAGGTTTCTAACAGACTGTAGGAGAAGGCATCTAAACGCAAGATCTTCTTACATTCAAATGCAAAACACTGGAGAATACAAAAATGCAATGATAAATCCTTTATCATAACATGATTGCAATAATTCGCACGAATCAGTCATTCACAAACTTTCTCAGCATCAGACAAAAACTAGATGGAGTGAGA
Organism: Picea abies; assembly: GCA_900067695.1. NCBI lineage: Eukaryota > Viridiplantae > Streptophyta > Pinopsida > Pinales > Pinaceae > Picea > Picea abies. The sequence goes on from CBVK0100854212.1 coordinate 8,384, forward strand.
AGACTGTCTGTCATAAAACAAGAAATATTACATACCGATACATAACCAGAGAACTAGAGAGTTTGTCAAAACTTAACAACCGGGAGCTTTTCTCTACCATCGATACTTACAAAAATGGAAAAAATGCCTACATATACTCTTCTCCTTTTGCCCAACAGAGGTGTCTCAGGACTTTCAAGGTGTGGCGTCTCCTCAGTCAAATCTAGCCTGAAGTCCTTTGTCAGACGCCACCTTAACTCAGCATGGCTCTTGCAGGGGAGACCTTCCCGCAAGGGTACCACCAGCTAATTGCGCCAGGCCTCCCATATCTTCCATTTATGGCTTGAGCTGAGGTTTCAACTACCTCCACCCACCTTCATTTATTTTTAGTGAGGACCAAGATCAAGGTTGAGATGAACTGGTCTTTGGAGGACGTGGTGATCCCCTCTACAGCTAAACCAGGCACTTCGTCCCTTTGCACAGTTCTTTCTATCGCCCCCAAGTGACTGCAGGCTATGACCCTGTGCCTAGATTCAAAGGCACTTTTGAAATTTCGCATTTTGCGGCTAGGAGGGGGCTGCTCCTTGTGTTTCAAAGTCACGATGGGAGAAAAGGCAAAGAGCCTAATCACGCACCATGTGCCCCTATGGAATGGATGGATGAGATGCTTTTGGTGCTTCGAGACCTGCCTTGCCATGCGATAAATGTTAGCGCCCCTTCTCCAGGCCTGTTCCTTTGTGACCAGGCGCCAAAACCATGGGCCCGAATCTGGGCGCTTTCGACGCTTTGGGGTTCAGGGTTTTGAGATGTGAAATGACGAGGAGCCCTTACCCTTTGAACTCTCGAATGCCGAAATGGCAACGTGACTAGATCTTGCACCATGTGTCCTTTGGATTGGATGGCCGAGATGACATTGGCGGCTTCACTATGAAAATCCTGAAAGGCCCCACCCATGGCTCAGATCTTGCGCCACGTGTCTTTCTGATCAATGGTCCCATTCTTCTCAGGATTTCTTGCACCGTGAGTTCACAATGCGTTTCTTCCTCAAATTCCCAATTTACTAAACTACGAAAGCACGGATCTGCACCACATGTCCTTTAGATGGACGATCGGCCTAGATTTGTCTTGAAATATAGGTGCTATCTCTTGTGCTATATCTTGGGCAACTTGGTAGCCCCGAAATCCTGATGACCGTCGATCTGCTTCGTTAATTGATCCTTGCCATTGAAATCAAACTGCTCGCTTGCTTGATTTTTAGCCTGAAATGAGGCTTTATGTGCTACTCTTGGGCGTTCTTCATGCAACCTGTAGACCTGGATGCTCTCGAGCCCAAGACAAGAATTGTCGCTAACACGAGCCATCAAATTTGGTCACATCCACCCATGGAAGGTGTAGTTCACGTTGAAAGTGATGGGGCTGAAAGGTATGGGAATGGGAGGAATGTTGGCCTTCGGTCTTTGGAGGTGCTTTAGAGAAAGGGTCATCTGTAGGGATCTTCAGTTTGGTCCAGAGTGATTCAAAGACAGATTCAAGCTAGGTGTTCAATTCTTGTTTGACTTCCTCCATTGAGGACTGTATGGTTGTATTTATGGTGGTATTGATGGATGAATCGACGGAGGAAACAATAACACTGAGTTGTTTCACTTCTTTTTTGGTCTTGAGGAAACTAGATTGCAAGGTGTTGAAGCAAGTTTCCAGATCTTGGCTGCGGGTATGCACCATGAGGATGGGTGAACTGAAAAGGGGTGGGTGGGGTAAATTTTTTTTCTGAAAAATGATATGGATGAATGTGATAAGGGCGAAGAGATGAATCCAATGGAATAGGTCTCAAATAATGGTGAAAAAATTTCCATAATTTTTTTTTTTACACCTACAGAGTTATACTTCGATCTAAAGAATACTGCAGTGATGAAATCCCCAAATGCTTAACCAGAAAGAAATGTGTATTTACTTGGAAACCCGAACACAGTTGAGTAACAATAGATCTGGTTTGTTTTAATTTGTTTATGTTTTTGTCCCCCAAGGGTTAGGTATTCAAGGGTTCTATAGAAAAGGGTTTTCCTTGTGCTATAGCTCTCTAATATACATGCGGGGTCCAACAGTAGTACTCGACCCAATATCTCAGGGCACTAACTATGGGGGATAGACCATACCCTTAGCCATACTACTCGACTACCCAGGTAATAGAGAGTATCTTCTCGAGTGTTGTTCTCGGTGACACTATAGCAATCCGGTGGTCGATAGGTTTATCTAAAGAGGGATTTAGGAAATCTAGGTTGAACCGTACACAGGTGTTGCTTGATACACTACCACTCGAAGGGGTACCAACAGGGGTTACAAGGGTGGCCAACAGATGTTATCTTAAGAACCACTTGTATTTCCTGCATGTATGAATCCCTCAACCGTGGGTTTATGCACGTAACGATAGATATTTGTGGCTTAAAGACGTCAGAATATGTCTCTACCCTGAAGAAAAAAAAATCCCACAATTTATGCCAAGGAAAGTGCTATGATACCACTTGCAAGATACCAGATATAATAAATATGCAGAACAGAAATAAAATGCTAGAAATGGCAGGATAACAGTAATATAACCAGTATAATCTCCACAATAACATAGAAATGATATAAGAACAACAACATAAATAGCACTTTGATTCATAAAGCAATGTTCACGGGCCTCTTCAAGTAGGCAACCTCCAGTCAAGCATCGCTCTTTTACAATAATATCCAAGCTAGGTTTTTCATAACCTCGACCCTTATTTATACTAAATATGTCTATCAAGAGAAGCATCTAGAGGAAGATCCTTCTAGAAGTGGAAGCTTCTATTAGGTCTTCTTACATCCACCTTATTCTATTTTATTGAAAGGCCTTATTAATATTGACCTTTATTACATCTGAATATATTGATCTACCTATGTGTGGGTTAGGACCCTAACAAAAACTTCCTTTCTACTTTAGGGTGTTGCCTCTGCATGTTTTGACAAAATGAGAGACAACCAACCCTTTGGAAAACCTCCCTAACCATTGGCTCAACATCAAATAAGTGAATGTCAGAAGGTTCATTCCTAACCAAACTCTCGCCCTTGTGAGACTTAATCCTTTGAGGTGTCTCCATGGATATAAAAAGGGGATAAAAGTTTGTGATGTAATGAGGGGTAAAGGAACCAAACATAGGAAAAGATCTATGAGAATTGACAGTGGCTAATGGTTTCTCTCTCAAGGATTTTCCTCCAACTCACTTTGAATTAAAAATAGACTGGTCTGATGGATTTTATTTTAAAAAAGAGAAAAAGAAACTCTGAGGAAAGGTATGCAGGGATGTACTACTCAGTTTTATTCCACCATACAATGGTCATAAAATCTTTAAAGGGTAGGGACTGTTATTCTCCTCACTTCCATCAGATTTTGAGATAAAACAAAGGATGACACAGTGAATAAAAGAGGCTAATGCATGGATATTTCTGAATAGAGAAGATGGCACTTACAAATCCAAGGAAAATGCATAACACATACAAGGGATCCGTAGCATATTTTTGGCAACAACTTTCTGTACCTCAGTGTGAACACAAGGGCCAAGTGAAAGAATGGGCATTCAATATTCAGAAGAAAATTGGCTTGACCTTAGTATAGGTGAAATTCAGTTGGAAAATGGTTATGGAGTTTGTGGAAGAAGAGCTATAGATGCAAATGGATGAGAGAGGATTCATTTTGCAGCACCATGCACTACCAAAATATGAGGCAGGGGTATATTAACACTTTCCCATGCAACTAAAAATACTCACGAAATACCTGGAGGTTGTGGTTGATGATGGAACTAGAATGAGCTATGGAACCACTACATATACCTCAACCTCTAATACAACTCTAACAATCGATCCCATAGTGCAATTTGTAGCTTTGCCTGAACTAGTGATTTCAGGAGCGTCGAGCTTAGAAGGAAAAATTCAAACTGCTAAATAGTTAGCAAGCTCGTAAATGACCAAATCCCAAATATTCCATTTTAAAAAACAATTTGGCGCTGAAAACAATGGGAGATATGACATCATTTGATCATGGTGAATTATGGTAAAGGAGCATAGGACAAAGGTACGCTACGGAAACTCCTAGTGAGTTGGCGGCACCCTTTTCAAAATTTGATTTGATCCCCTTAATTGACATAGGGACAACATAGAAAGGATAAAGAACATGAGTGGATGGAGTGATTTGTTAGGTCATTAGGATCATGGGGTCGATAATGCTTGGTGTCAAGTCAAAAGGTGAGTCAAAGACATGAACCATAAAATGAACCTAGGCTAAAATCATATGTGTGGGCCAAAAGGTGAGCCAAAACCCAAGTCTTTATTTTCTTAGACTAACCTAAGAAAATAACAAAAAAAAAATAAAGAAAACCTAAAGACTAGAGGATAAAAATTAAAACCTAAGGGATTAAAGACCCAAAACAACTTCATGTGATAACACAATGCAACACTTTTTAGCTAGATTCAATCAATTTTACAATTCAATGCCTGCTGATATAAAACCTCCTCATGGTTTAGCTCTTTTACACTACCCAAATGCCTTTGATCTAAAGATGGCATTTCAGTTGAGAGAAAGGAACACTACTACACTCAAGTAGATGCAAGATAGTGTAATTAGTGTCGAAGCTAATTTTCTGATCAAAAGGTCAAAGATCAAGGGAGAAGAAAGGAAGAAAACAACAAAGGAGCAGCTAAAATATTCAGAAGCAAAACTAGACATTTTGACCAACACAATGAAAGAATTGAAGCGTAAAGTTATCATGAGAAATGGACTTGTTTTCCAAAAGAATCATGTTCCATTAGTTACAGAGAAAGAAATGTTCATTTTTCCCAAGCATTTTCCAGCTCACCCTTGGTATCATAGATTAGAAAATGATTATTTTATGTATTCAATTCACAACATGGTCAATGATGAAATTCAAAATCAGCCTGCAAAGGAGAAATCAACTGATCTAATGTGTATGATTGATGAATTTTCTTACCTAGATGATCTACCCGAGTATGATCAGTATGATGATGATTATATGGTTGAAATCAATGTTGACCATTCAAAGAAACCAATAACATGTTTTTTGGAGAAGGAAGCTTAGTTACAGCTCAAATATGACAATCAACATGTGCATATTAATTATGACAGCAATGAGGAAAGTGCATAAAATCTCATAGTAAGTGGAAAGGCTTTTCCCTTATGTTTTTCTTCATTTTAATTTCCGACAGAAAATTGTAAGCAAGTTGTCAGTAGTAGGGATGGAGAATGTTCTAATGAATCAGTTGAGAATGTCATTGATGACATGTAAGTTGTTCTATATCCATGATTACAACCCCTGAGTTACATTGATTGTCAAATCACAGATGAATCGATGCAATATAATTTTGTACCATTAAGCTTTAATTAATTTCCGTTTTTAAAGAAAAATGTTGTTAATATATCTGAATCAAGGATTGGTAAGCCTATTGAAAATTATGTAATCACATTAGAATCATTGCAACCAATGCATCAATCATTTCAATGTTGGTAAATATTTAACAGACAACGAATGGAAAATATTTAACATACAATGAATGCTTGTCATTGATGGAAAATACATAAGTAATGATGGCTTGAGTACAGCAGCGATGATCAACATGCAAATAGAAGATAAGTCAAGGAAGATCGAATGATCGAAGGCAACACAACATTGACAAAATGATCGAAGGCCCGAGAAGCATTTCTGATCATGGATCCCATCCAATATTCCTGACATCATGAGGGCCGTCAGATATGAATAAAGACAAGAAGAGGGAATTGAAGAGGAGGATAGATCTCAGGCGTTAGATCTGAGCACAGGGTCCAACCACTGTTGGATTGAGGAAAACCTGCACGATCTTTAAAAGTGCAAGGAGTAGAGGGCTCACAAATTCCGAAAGAAGGAGGACCGTCCATCTCAGGGGGTAATGTGGACCATTGATCTGACTCCCCGTTGGAGTTTCAAGGATCATGTGTTGGAGATGTCAGATAAATAATGCAACAGGAATCTCGATTTCTATGTAAGAAAAATCTCAACGTAATTTGAGCCATCAAATCAAGATCACATCTGAACCATCAATCCGAATCACATCAGCAAACCACGTCAGCTAGGAACACATGGCACAACCAAGTAATGACAAGTGTCAGACTGATTCAACATGCCAAGCACATGTAAGTCATGAATTAGGGTGACATGTGGAAGTTATTTAACACATGTGACATCATCAGACGTACACCATGTCAGAGTTTTGAGGATCGCGTGTTGGACATGTCAAAGATTTTTGACATCAAGAATCCTGATATCACGATATGTGAAATCACAATGTAATATGAGCCATCAGATTAAGGTTGAATATGGACCGTTGATTCCCTCCCTTGTCGGAGTTTCAGGGATCGAGAGTTGGACATGTCAAAGATTATTGACATCAGGAATCCTGATATCGCGATATGTGAAATCGCGATGTAATCTGAGACATTAGATTAAGGTTGAATCTGGACCGTTGATTCTAGCCCTTGTCGGAGTTTCAAGGATCGAGAGTTGAACATGTCAAAGATTATTGACATCAGGAATCCCGATATCATGATATGTGAAATCGTGATGTAATATGAACCGTCAGATCAAGATATGATCTGGATCATTGATTCGACTTCTTTATGGAATTTTGAGGATCGAGATTTGTAAGTGTCAAGAACATTGAACATCAGGAATGCCGAAATGCCAAAACCCGATTTAAAGGAAAGATTAATAAAGTTCATCCAATGGTGCAGATAAAGTGGAATATGATCGGAATGTTATTGTTCTCTCTCATAGTTAACCCCTCAGTTACAAATCTGTTAGTGAAATGGAATCATGATTGCAAATCAGTTAGCATTTCAGTTACTCAGACAATTGTCTTTCTTTTGACTAAGGAGTTGGGAAGTTGAACCATTGTGTAGTTGTGTATAAAAGAAAATGAGACAGACTGTGTACAGTTGGTTGTTCCGGATGGAAAATGAACGAAACAGTAAGAAAGGGAAAATGAGAGGATGAGTAGCATGAGACTTAGAAAATGTGCAGAGTGAGATGAAACGCAGAGAAAAAGTAGAGAAAAATGACAGAAAGAGTAGAAGTAGAGTATATTGACAAAAAGAGAAAAAGAAGAACAGAATGAGAGAATGAGTTGATGCAGAGCATGCCTACTGAACATACAGAGGAAGAGAAGAGCAACAGAACAGTGTGTAGAAGACCAGATTTATAGAACAAAGAAAAATTGGTAAGAACTGATTTATCTGTAAAGTTGACTATTTATTTAGCCATTCATATTCTAGGGAGGTTGGGAGGTGCTTGGGAGGACTGTTGTCCTCAGAGGTTCAAGTGGAATATTGAACACAGGAAGTTGTAGCTTCCATCTAGTTGCAGCTAGAGAAACCAGGGTGGCAGGGTGGTGCAAGGGAGAACAAGTGTTCTCTGTTATACAGGTTGGAGCCTGTGTAATTGGAAGTTGGTGCTTCCATCCAATTGGTGTTGGAATATTCAGGGAGTCAGTGCTTCCTTCTAGTGGGTGCTAGAGAAACCAGAAAGTTGGAGCTCTCAAACAAGTTGCAGCTTGTAAAACAGAGGTAGCAGCCTCACGTTGAGTTGGTGCTCAATTAAAGATGATGTACAGAACTTAAAAGACTTCCTATCATTTCGAAGAAGAAGAGGTCTTCTCCCTTTATGGGTTTCCTCATGAAAATCTGTCTCTGGGTATACCTTATGTGTGACTGATACTTTTTACTGTTACTATCCATATACTGTATAATGTTGATGATCACTTGAAGAAAGATTAAGAATATTTTAATAGAGTTAAAATTGGTTAAGCTCAAATACAACTAATTCACCCCCCCCTCTTAGTTGTATTAGTAATTCCAACAATTGGTATCATAGCGGGTTCCTTTTATTCAA
>CBVK0100854213.1:0-10430 GCA_900067695.1 Picea abies
TTTAATGCTAAGGGGATGAATGCTATCTTGAATGGACTTGCTGAAGCTGAGTTTGTAAAGGTGATTCATCTTGATACTACCAAAGAAATGTGGGATAAACTTATTAACAATTATGAAGGAAATGAGAAAGTAAAAGATGCCAAACTCCAAACATACAGATTGAAATTTGAACAACTAAGGATGAATGAAGATGAAATGATTAGAAAGTATTTTTTAAGAGTTGAAGAACTTGTAAATGCTATGAAGGGTCTTGGTGAGGAGTTTGATGAGACTCTCTTAGTTCAGAAGATTTTAAGATCTCTGCCTGATAAATTTAATCCAAAAGTCTCTGCAATAGAAGAATTTAATGATGTTAAAACTCTGTCCATTGATCAACTTCTAGGAACTCTAACTACATATGAAATGAGAATGAACAAAGATAAATCCAGTACTAGAGAAGCATATTTTAAAGCAGACAAGAATACTGATTCAGAAGTAGATGATATTGAGGCAAAATTTGTGAGAAGGTTAAAGAAAGGATCAGGAAAATATCAAGGGAAGTTTCCCTTCAAATGCCTTTACTGTGGTAAGATAGGTCATTTTGCATCTAAGTGTCCCCATCAGAAAAAGGACAAGAACTCTAATGATGAAAAGAAGTACAAATACAAGAAATATAATAAGAATAAAAGTTTGGTTGCAAATAATGACAATTCCTCATAAGACACCGATCATGACTCATCCTGTGAAGATAAGGAAAATGAATTCATGCTTATGGCCAAGGAGGATTATGATAATAAAAACACAGGCAATGATGAGAATGATGAAGAAGCTGTGGTTGGTTTGGAAGGAGAACTAATTAGTGCATTGGAAGAAATCGATAGACTCAGAACCAAGAACAGAAAACAAAAACAATTGTTGACACAGTTCGAGAAAGACAACAAAAAACTTGATGAAGACTTTGCTTTGCTGAAGGTGGAATTAGAAGAGGCAAAGAAAATAGAAGACATACTGAAACAACAATTGTCAGAGAATAAAGTCAGGTGTGAAGCCTTAGAAGAAGAGATAGTAAAAACTAGAAAAGAAATGGAGAAATTTAAAGGATTGTATCATCAAAATCTGCCAAGTATTAAAGCCTCAGAAGAATTAACCTCCATTCTAAATCAGCAAAGAAATTCAAATTTGAAAGCTGGATTGGGATATGAAGAAGGGTGAAGTAGTGATCATCCAAGTAATACAGAAACTATCAAGTTTGTCAAATCCTCAAACATGGGAAATAGTCACTCTGTAGAAACAAAGAAGGAAAATCAGCCACCAAGAAGAAATGAAAGAAAAATCCCTAAACCTGAATTTATAGACTGGAAAGATTATTGGCGTGATAGAAGTCGACCTCATCAAAGAAGACAGATTTTTTCAAGGTACAAAGATTTTTTCTATGGTTATTGTTTCCTCTGTTCTAATTTTGGTCACAAAGCTATAAACGATTCTTTAAGATTTAGATATGAACAATCAAGATATACAATGAATAACTATCTTCCACAACAAAGATTGAGACAGCAAAGCAACAAACAATCACAGATTATAAATCATGTGATGACCAGGAGAAGGAAACAGGTGATACACAACAATAGATATGAGCATAAAAATCGTTATGATCAATTATTTAATGAACCAGAATGTTACAACTGTCATAATTATGGTCATAAAGCTGTAGACTGTCACTTGAGGAAATACAATTCAGATTTGATCTCCACTACTGAAAATGTCAATGTCTGGAAGAAGAAAGTAGATGACAAGTGTGGACTAGTGCTATCAGCCCAAAGTAAAAAGAATCCCTGGTATATTGACAGTGGATGCCCCAAACACATGACTGGAGACAGAAGTAAGTTTCTAACTCTAAGTGATAGCAAATCAGGGAATGTAATTTTTGGAAATGATGCACCTGGAAAGATAAAAGGTAAAGGAATTGTAAATTTGTGTAACGGAAAAAGAAAATCTCAATATGTGTTGCTTGTAGAAGATTTGAAACATAATATACTTAGTGTTAGTCAAGTCTGTGACCGAGGGTGTGAAGTTGTTTTTACCTCTAAAGACTGTAAAATAAAAACTGTGGATTCAGGTCAGCTAGTTGCAAAAGGTATAAGAACAGAGAACAATGTCTATGTTTTAAAAGAAGAAGAAGAAGAATGCAACTTAAGAAAATATGATGAAAGTTGGTTGTGGCATAGGAGACTTGGTCACCTAAATTTTGATCACATAATCAAACTCATAAACAATGGGGCAGTAAAAGATCTTTCGAAGATATCAAAGCCATATGACTCTGTTTGTAAATCCTGTCAGAAAGGAGAGCTTACTCGCACTCAGTTGAAATCTAAAGACTTTCCTTCAATAGAAAAAACTCTCCAGTTAGTACATATGGATCTATGTGGACCATTAAGGAAAGAAGGTACAGGAAAAGAAAATTACTTTATGTTGATTATTGATGACTATTCTAGACTAACTTGGGTTGCCTTTTTGAAAGAAAAATCTGAAGCATTTGAAAAATTCAAAGTATTTAAGGCTCTAACTGAGAATCAAAGAGGAAAAATATTAAAGGCAGTAAGGTATGATAGAGGAGGAGAGTTTAGTGTTGGGAACTTTAAAGAGTTTTGTGATAAACATGGGATCAAAAGAGAGTACACAATTCCAAGGAATCCACAACAAAATGGAGTTGTTGAGAGGCAGAATAGGTCAGTACAGCAAATGGAAAGATCAATGATGAATGAAAGGAACATATCTCAGACATATTGGGTGGAAGCAATTCATACAGTTGTTCATATCCTTAACAAATCTCATCTCAGACCACACAGTGACAAGACCCCTTATGAACTTTGGTTTGGAAGACCTGCTTCAATCAAGCATTTTAAAGTTTTCGAGAGTACATGTTATATCAAGAACAATGATGAAAATATTGGCAAATATGATGACAGGGTTGATGAAGGTATCTTCTTGGGTCATGCTACAAATAGTAAAGGGTACGGATGCTACAATAAGAGACTACACAAACTAGTTGATTGTATAGATATAAAAGTTGATGAAGAAATCCCAGTCAGAAATGTAAGCAATGTTGAACCAAGAACAAAAGATACAGTTGAATATGAAGATGAACAGGTCCAAGGATCAGAAAGAGAAGAGTATGGATCAGATGAAGATATAAATATTCAAACTGACACAAATAAGAAGAAAGAAGCAAAATCACCTCTCAGAATTATTAGAAAGAATCACCCTGAAAATCAGATAATTGGGGATATAAATGAAGGAGTTTAGACAAGAAGGAAATTGATTAAAGACTCAGAACAATCTCATGTTGCCTTTTTATCTATGACTGAACCTAAAAATTTTGAGGAAACTAGCCAAGAAGATAATTGGATTCGAGCAATGAATGAAGAGCTTGATCAGATTGAAAAGAATAATACTTGGGAGCTTGTCCCTAGACCTGAAGATAAGAATGTAATAGGTTCCAAATGGGTGTTCAAAAATAAAATGAATGAAAAAGGACAAGTTGTTAGAAATAAATTCATATTGGTCTGTAAAGGATATGCACAAGTTGAAGGTCAGGATTTTGATGAAACTTTTGCACCAGTGGCAAGAATGGAAGCTATCAGAATATTTCTTACTTATTCATGTCATAAGAACTTCAAAGTTTATCAGATGGATGTTAAGTCAGCATTTCTTAATGGAGATCTAGAGGAAGAAGTATATATGGAGTAACCTGAAGGATTCTCATTGACAAATAATCCTAATTATGTTTGTAAGATGAAGAAGGCCTTATATGGATTGAAACAAGCACCACGAGCTTGGTATTATAGACTGGACAAATTTCTACAAGAAAAAGGGTTCAAGAAAGGTACTATTGACAGTAGCCTTTACATTAAGTCTGAAGGTGATAATTTACTAGTTGTTTTGGTTTATGTAGATGATATTATTTTTGGTTGTACTAGTGAATCATCTGTCCAATGGTTTTCTAATTCTATGCAAATAGAATTTGAAATGTCCATGATAGGAGAACTGTCATATTTTCTTGGCTTACAAGTAAAACAAAGCTCTGCAGGAATTTTTATTTCTCAAGAAAAATATTTGAAAGAGATGTTGAAGAAATTTTAGATGGAATATTCTTCTACAGTTAGCACACCTATGGTGGTTGGTTGCAAGCTGAGTAAAGATGATATCTCACCTGATGTTGATCAAAGAACATATCGCTCTATGATAGGCAGTCTTTTGTACATCACATCATCTCGTCCTGATATAATGCAAGCTCTTGGAATGGTAGGTTGTTTTCAGTATGCTCCTAAACAAATTCATTTGGTAGTTGTCAAAAGGATATTTAAATACCTAAAGGTAACAATGACTTATGGTCTGTGGTATCCCAGAAATCAGAATTTCCAGTTAACTGCTTATTCAGATGCAGACTAGGAAAACTGTATTGATGAGAGAAAAAGCACCAGTGGAGGAGCATTTTTTCTGGGTAAATCATTAGTTGCATGGCTTAGTAAAAAGAAAGGATCCATCTCATTATCCACTACAGAGGTAGAATACATTGCTGTTGCTACTTGCTGCACACAAATTTTATGGATGATACAAACTCTTGCAGATCTGAAGGTAAATTACACTGATCCCATTCCAATTCATTGTGATAACACAAGTGCCATTAGTGTTTCCAAGAACCCTGTTCTTCATTCCAAGACTAAGCATATTCTAATCAAGTACCATTTTCTCAGAGAACAAGTTAAAAACAGAATTGTTCAACTGAATTATATACCTTCTACAGAACAGATTGTTGATATCTTTACTAAACCATTAGCAACGACCCCTTTTGGATACCTTTGTCAAAAGTTGGGGGTTATAATCTCTTGTGTCTAATATGTTCACCTGGTCAGGTGGGGTACTTATTGAATATCTGGTGTATTTCCAAGATGCATATAATCGACAGGGGGAGTATGTTTTGCAACAGATCAGGGAAAGAATGTTTCTTCTTTGACATTGATGTCAAAGGGGGAGAAAAGGAGTTTGGGAGAAGAGATCTGAATGGCATGTGGGTGCTTGTATTGCCATCAATGCCAAAGGGGGAGATTGTTGGCAAATATTTAATAGACAACGAATGGAAAATATTTAACAGACAACGAATGATTTTCATTGATGGCAAGTACAGAAGTAATGATGGCTTGAGTACAACAACGATGATCAACGGGCAAATAGAAGATAAATCAAGGAAGATCGAATGATTGAAGGCAACTCAACATTGACAAAATGATCGAAGGCCCGAGAAACATTTCTGATCATGGATCCCATCCAAAATTCCCGACAACATGAGGTCCGTCAGATCTGAATAAAGACAAGAAGAGCGCGCTGAAGAGGAGGATAGATCTCAGGTGTTAGATCTGAGCACAGGGTCTGAACACTGTTGGATTGAGGAAAACCTACACGATCTTTAAAAGTGTAAGGAGTAGAGGGCTCACAAATTCCGAAAGTAGGAGGACCGTCCATCTCAATGGGTAATGTGGACCGTTGATCCAACTCCCCATCGAAGTTTCGAGGATCAAGTGTTGGAGATGTCAAAGAAACAATGCAATAGGAATCCCGATTTCTCGATAAGAAAAATCCCAATGTAATATGAGTCGTCAAATCAAGATCACATATAAACCATCGATCTGACTCACGTCAGCTAGGAACACGTGGCACAACCAGGTAATGATAAGTGTCAGGCTGATTCAACATGCCAAACACATGTAAGTCACGAATCAGGGTGACACGTGGCAGTTATTTAACACATGTGACATCAGCAGACGTACACCATGTCAGAGTTTCGAGGATCGCGTGTTGGACATGTCAAAGATTTTTGACATCAGGAATCCTGATATCGTGATATGTGAAATCGTGATGTAATCTGAGCCATCAGATTAAGGTTGAATCTGGACCGTTGATTCCAACCCTTGTCAGATTTTCGGGGATCGAGAGTTGGACATTTCAAAGATTATTGACATCAGGAATCTCGATATTGCGATATGTGAAATCACGATGTAATATGAGCCATCAGATTAAGGTTGAATCTGGACTGTTGATTCCAGCCCTTGTCAGAGTTTCAGGGATCAAGAGTTGAACATGTCAAAGATTATTGACATCAGGAATTCTGATATCGCGATATGTGAAATCGCGATGTAATTTGAACTGTCAGATCACGATATGATCTGGATCGTTGATTCGACTTCTTTACAGAATTTTGAGGATCAAGATTTGTAAGTGACAAGAACATTGAACATTAGGAATGACGAAATGCTGAAACCCAATTTAAAGGCAAGATTAATAAAGTTCATCCAATGATGTGGATAAAGTGGAATATGATCGGAAGGTTATTGTTCTCTCTCATAGTTAACCCCTCAGTTACGAATCTGTTAGTAAAACATACTCATGATTGCAAATCAGTTAGCGTTTTAGTTGGCGTTTCAGTTGCTCGGACAATTGTCTTTCTTTTGACTAAGGAGTTGGGAAGTTGAACCATCGTGTAGTTGTTTATAAAAGAAAATGAGACAGATTGTGTACGATTGGCTATTCCGGATGGAAAATTAACAAAATAGTAAGAAAGGGAAAATGAGAGGATGCGTAGCATGAGACTTAGAAAATTTGTAGAGTGAGATGAAACGCAGAGCAGAAGCAGAGCAAAATGACCAAAAGAGAAGAAGCAGAGCAGATTGACAGAAAGATCAAAAGAAGAACAGAATGAGAGAATGAGTTGATGCGGAGCATGCCTGCTGAACAGACATAGGAAGATAAGAGTAGTAGAACAATGTGTAGAAGACCAGATTTACAAAACAAAGAAAAATTGGTAAGAACTGATTTATCTGTAAAGTTCATTGTTTATTTAGCCATTCATATTCTAGGGAGGTTGGGAGGTTCTTGGGAGGACTGTTTTCCTCAGAGGTTCAAGTGGAATCTTGAACACAGGAAGTTGTATCTTCCATCTGGTTGCAGCCAGAGAAACTAGGGTGGCAGGGTGGTGTAAGGGAGAACAAGTGTTCTATGTTATACAGGTTGGAGCCTGTGTAACTAGAGTTGGTGCTTCCATCCAGTTGGTGTTGGAATATTCAGGGAGTGGGTGCTTCCTTCTAGTGGGTGCTAGAGAAACCAGAGAGTTGGAGCTCTCAAACAAGTTGCAACTTGTAAAACAGAGGTAGCAGCCTCACATTGAGTTGGTGCTCAATTAAATATGATGTACAGAATTTAAAAGATTGCCTATCATTTCGAAGAAGAAGAGGTTTTCGCCCTTTATGGGTTTCCTCGTGAAAATCTATCTCTGGGTATACCTTATGTGTGACTGATACTTTTTACTGTTACTGTCCATATGCTGTATAATGTTGATGATCACTTGAAGAAAGATTAAGAATATTTTAATAGCCCCTCTCAGTTGTATTAGTAATTCCAACATTCAATTCCTACAAGACCCAATAACTGATGTGTTGGATGATCTTTGTAGTCAGAGTCATGTTCCATTTTCTAGTTGTGGGATTAAAATAATTTATGATATAGACATGATTAGGCCGTCAGTTTCCTGGTTTGGTTCAACTGGAGACTCATTTAAAAGTCCATCTAAAAATATGCAGTTAAATCAAAAGTTGTATGATGATACTGATAGCATATGTGAAGTTCCCATTCATGACCTTGATTTGGTTGAATTTGAATATCAAGGAATAGGTCATTTCCATCATGACCCTATAACTACATATATGGAGGAGCTCGTCTTTTCATAATGTCAATTGATACCTAGATCCTCTTTGATTTTCCACAGTTCCAAAGATTTATGTTATGAATATCAAGTTGGAAATCAGTTCCTTATGTCTTTGCAAGATCTAGTTCCGATGCATGTTAAAAACAGTAAAAGAGCTAAGCTATTGGATCAACTGATAGATTGGATTCATTGGCATTTTTCCATTACCTAACTAAACAAAATTTCAAAATGTTAGAATAGGATTATATGTACATAAAAAAGATTACCAGGTAAGCATCTTTTCAGTAGTCAGGTTTGCAGTATGCAAATAAGATTAGGGTTGTGAGCATCTTTCAAATATTTTCTCAGTTCAGATTCGATATAAAGATAAGTTTTCTACTTAAACATTAGCCACAGAGGATTTTGGATAGAAAAGGTTGCAGTTTGGGATCATCCCAATGGATAAAGAACTGGTCTGTGTGTTCATAGTTCTATGGTTCTTGTCACCTCTTGAAAGAGTCTCCATCCCCAGGTGGAGCCTATGTTATTGTCCTATAATTATAGGAAATCTGATGATTCATATATCATTTGTTGGTCTCATGATGAAGCTCCTGGCTTGTTGATTCGCCTCTCTCCCCCCTTAATTTTTCATCATCCTTCACCCATATTCCTTCTGTATCATCCACTTATCCTTGCTAACCCATCTACTGTCGCACCTCTAATCCCCTTTCCATCCATTCACTTCATCATTCTCCCACCATTCTTCCTTGAATAAAACAAAGTTAGATAACCCAAAATAATAATTAAATAAAATATTAATTAGTTTAATGACTAATTAAATTAATAATTTAAATAATTAGTAATTAGGTTAGTGTATTTAGGTTATAAATTACGTTAGTGTAATAATAAATTAAAATAAAAAAGATATTAATAATTAATAATTATTAATTATTAAAAAATAAAAACAAAACAATAAAAAACAAAACAAATAAAAAATACATATAAAATAAACACATAAAACAAAATACAATAAAAAAAACAAATAAAACAAAACCATTAAAAATAAAACAAATAAAAAACTAAATTCAATAAAAACTAAAAAATTATATCCTAACTCTAAAACCCCACTCCCCTTTTTCATATTTCGGACCACCCCCCTTACATCATTCAACCCAGGGGGATCTAAAAAGTAAAACAACCCTTGCCACATGTCTTCACCCCATGATTTTGGAACACCCCCCCCCCCCCCNCAAAACCGTTTACTACCTACCCCCCTCTGGAAAACCACCTTTCCCCCCAAAAAAACATTTTTGCAAGGTTTTAACCAGTCATCTTCCAAGGCATGTTATGGGAAAACGAAGGCATATTTTCACAAACCGAGAGAGGTTTTTCTCTGAAACGGGTTGAAATTAAATAAAATCTCTCATAGTTTGCACAGGTTCCATGGTTTGGGAGAATCAAGAGCATCTTCAAGCCCTATTTTTTGGGATTCCATATTTTCTTGTTTAAGACATCCTTTTCAAACCCAGATCCCGAACAGCTGGAGATGGGTTTCAAAAAACCGAGAGAGGTTTTTTCTCAGAAAAAAATGATATACAAAAACCTCCCCCATATTTTACAAAACTATATCATATTGGGATAATATAAGACTTCATTGGACCCTATGTTTTCAAAATTTCAGGAGGTGAATCTATTAAAAGGGACAAATAGTAATGAAATCATAGGGCATCAAGACACCTAGTAGCAAAGATCATACAATGCAGCAGATTCAAAGGTTCATATTGCCAACAATAACCATCAAGTCAACATGCAGTTCCAGGATCCAAATGTAACTCATGTTGGCCCTTGGTTATGGAAGGAAGCGAAGATCAAGGAAAGAAGCGTGAAATACGAACTGTGTGGAAAAAACATTGACTAAGATTGGGTCGAAGTGACCAAAAAAGAAAAAAAGAAGGAGCAAAGTAAGAGAAAGTGATTCGTTGAATGAGAAGACCGAGGAAGATAGATCAACAAGGAATATGGATCGTGGACAACTCAACAAGAAGAAAAATCCATCAACAAGTTCTTGGAGCACCTTGTGGGAAAGAAGGAAAGACAGGCTGGCGAAGCCCTAAAAACATGGGTCAAGTTGACCTAGGGTTTAAGACACCTAGGGTTTTGAAATTTTAGGGTTTTGACACCTAGGCTTTGGCCTAAGGTTGTCTGAGAGTCATTGTAATGTATAAATAAAGGTCAAGAGGACCTAGTATGGGTTCGATTATGTAATGAGTGATTATTGTTGTTGAGAGAGAGAAGTATTTTGTTGAAAGAGAGTCGGTGTTGTAAGATATTCAGCTGGGTGTGAAGATCAACCCTGCAGTTGGGTGCATAGAGAAGGGAGAGAGAGAAAGAGAGAGAGATGTACAAGCTAAGTGCATAGATAGAACTGTATGTTTCACATAATATATCAGGAAACACAGTTTTGTAGACGCATCCCTAGGGAGAGGGTGAACCACATATATCTTGTTGTTGTGTGTGATTGATGTTGTGTTCTTTTGCTTCTGTTATTTTGTTATTGTATCAATGTATCAGATCTAAGATATAGTTCATGTAGTAGGCTTAAAGGAGATAAAGAGTAATTGGGTTGTTTTGTGTTAGTGTTTTGGGTCCACTTTGCATTTCCTTTGGTTGTATGTTAAGCCCTAATATTGGCTCATTACCCCTTAATTGGGGCATA
>CBVK0100854215.1:0-17579 GCA_900067695.1 Picea abies
GCCACTATATCAGTGCACATTGTGTGTTGGGTACTCAGAAGCATAGAAAAAAAGTCATTATTAGAGATGTCTGTGAATTTACTCTATGAACCATCCTCTACACCATCACATGCATGGAAAGGTGTGCAGCTCCCCATATGTCTCTTCAGATCTATTTCCAGTATGCGCCAATTTTTTTATGGTACTTATCGATAAATGCTGACATAAACAGATCTCCCTAGATCCACCTAGATCTAGAACAAAACAGAACAAAATATGATGCTTTCCCTAAGCTCTAATCATTGAGTCTATTATTTAACAAGAGATAGGCAACATATCGTTTAAATATCACGTCCTCTTGCCGATATCATCCTAGCTGCACTCCGGTGTTCCTGTGATATTGAATCTGCAATGGAACGCAAGCCAACCAAAGTGAAAGCAATATAATATACTCAACGAGAACTTATGCTCAACGAGAACTTATGCATGTGATCAAGGAATCATACAATAAAACAAAGCGAGTTTTATGGGAAAGAAACATATCACTATATCATATAATAATGAAAGTGGAGATTACAACCAAAGCTTTGATGTTGCAAGGTCCCCTCTCGATGACCCTTTGCTCCAACACACACACTTTCTCCATTCTTGAATGAAGAAGATCCACAGTGACTTGATGAACTAAAATGAGGCTCTCAAGAATGATCCAATGCAGAACTCTCCAAACAATCTTATCCTATTCAATATTCATTAACCTTAAAATCAACCTTAGCCTTTTCCATGATAAATCCCTCTTTATATAAGGGAAAGAGAGATGGTTAAAGAGATTAGGATGATCCCACCAAATTACAGAAGCAAGTAAGATCCCAACCAAACAGACACCACCTCATCTTCTAGAAGATCCCCTTCTAGAACTTTCATGAAACTTCCCCCTTTCTTAGTCTTTTGACATCGTCGAACCCTAGTTGTAGAGAATATTGCGAAGACATTGTAAGCCATATTTAGGGTAGGGGGTGAAGATCATGGATCATCGCACCCTCCATATGGTGCAGCCTGCAATGTCCTTCCTTAATAGGGTTTTTTAGAAGAGAAAGTCAGTCACTTTCCTCATGAAGAAAGGCTCTTTTTGGGAACATGAACACGTGTTGTCAATGAATCACTGGGGAAACCAAAATAATGTGTAACACACCTCTGTAGTATCATTATCCCTCCATCTCATCCACCATCATTTTTCCCATCTACATATTCTCCTCCATTCATTTACCTCATACATAAACCCACCCATGGGGGCCCCACCCTCCTCCAGTTCTCTTTTGCAACTCTCTCTCTCATAGGCCAAGCCATAGTTCATTGGGGCACCCATTTCTGTATCTGTATACTCAACCCAAATTATTCTTTATTTATTTGGTAATTGTAAACAGCCTTTGTTTCCACCATTTAATTAGCTTTTTGTCATCACCCTGGATGACATTCTTTTCCCGGAAAAGCAACCCATGTTTCCCTTGGTTGGGGAATCCACTCTATTTTTTCATTCATTCTGACATCATTCACGAACCTTGAGTATCCCAAGTCCATGTACCCATGATATCTGGTTTTTTCCACTTTGTTAGCCTCTAGAACAGTTTAGACCCATGTCTAGTCATCCCCCTGACGCTAGATATAGTTTTACGGTTGTTGCCAATCATCCTTCAAAATTCACCAACGAAGGGAAGTCTTGAGTCTCATCATATATTGACTTCGTTCATGTTACCTTCCAGTACTTGATCTCATCTCAATGGATTTCATGAAGCCTTTTTCTTCTTGGAGTCGCATCTCCCTTTATGTCGACGTCAATGTAGTTTCTAGAAGTGAAACAATATCTTGACTCTCATTACCTTTACAATGAGGAGTCTCGAATGACAAAGAGAGAATCATCATTTCTCTCTGATTCCGTTGACCCCCATAACATTTGTCATCAGCAAAACTCTCATGTTACGGTGGGCCTTACTATGTGACTATTGCAGTTGTTTCATACTAGTCGAAGACCTATGAATTCATTAGGCCATCAATCCCTACGAGTCATCGAAACTTCTTAGAGGCGTCCTTGTCTCACTTCGGAGTATGTTCACCATTCAGAACTGCCATATGTTGTTATCAACCACCCCCAAGGGTGCTTCAATTATCTACATCAACATACATCTTTATTTACCATCTCACATTTTGGTTACATGACACAAGCATGGGGTATGCTCGCCTCATTTGTACACAATTTTTTTTTTCTCCCTTTAGAAAGGTTTGGGTCCCACAGTTTCCCCTCTCCCTTCAGTGGATCACTCTTGCAGTTCCTCTCAGCACTCTTCATTACAATGGCACTCTCAATAAAAGAAACATTGATTTTTTTTGGCTATACATATGCTCCTAACCTCACACATTAGGGGGAATATGTTATCACTGAAATATCATCTACAACATTGCACGCAAATGGTTACAGAAACACAGCAATGCCAACAACAATTAGTTCACCTACAACACTGAAATGCATTCAAAAGTCAAAAAACTATACAATTGGGTAAAACATTGGCATGCACAAATTCACCAAAGGAATTGTGTGCACAGTGCACAGTGTGCACGGGCCAACAAAGCCCTCAGAGTGCACAATGTGCCAAGTGCATGATTGTGTATGAAAAAATCCACACACTTATCTGAACGGTGCATTTATGGATCTTGTTGTCCCCTCAACCACTTATGGAACAACTCCCAACATGATTTGACCTTCATATCCAAGAGAAATCTGAATGGGGGGTTGGTCAAGGACTAGAGGGTGCCCTAAAAGGCCCCTTGTTCACACCAAGAACCAATTACATTTTTCCTTGAATAAATGTTATAGATAAGAGCCATGGGTGCACTAAGAAACCAAGATATTCATTGTATTGTTATGCTGCAATAACTCTCCCTTGAGAATCCTCTTTTCTCTTTGGATCCGTCAAGCATCATTGCAATAGGCCATTTCACTCACCTCTTGAGGGAATAGGCATTGATTGTCTTCACCATTTTCCATTTTTTCTTCCATTGTAAAAGAGGTCTCCATTAGGGAACTCAAGAGCCCTCCCAAGGAGGAAAAGGGGACTCATAAGTCGTTATTTTTCTCTACGGTGTTTTTCCTACTAATCTATTGATCCATTGGTAGCATTATGTTGGTCATTGGTTGATTTTTATGGTTGTAAGTTTCTCATGCTTTCTAACTTTTATTTCTTAGTTGTTTTAGTTTATTTCCTTGTTTATACATGTGTTTGGCTTGTTTAGTCTCTATAGTGGGAATTCCATACACATCAACCACTTTGGTTATTTCTTCCAGCAGTATGTTAGTGTTATGGGTCCTTCATGTGAATTGACTAGGTTGTGAAAACTTTGGCAATGCCATTTTCTTAGCTCGGGAAAACTTGGCTACAAATCTTGGTTGGGTTCTTCACAAATTCTCACTTACTCACACCCTTTTTTCTCTGTTGCTCAAAAATCACAAGTGTTTTGCATTTTCCCTGTTTTTTCCCTTTTACAGACTCTTCCATTAATGCTCTGATGCATTCTTTCTTTTTCGTTCACCAATTTTCTACTTTTCTGGTCATTCTCCATCCCATTGCATGGTGTTTACTTTTCCTGCATGTAGTATTATGAGTTTTTTCGCACCTATTTTTTTTGGGTTGTGTGTTGTCATTCTCAACTATCTGTCTACTACTTATTCCTCTAACTACTTCTTTTTGGATTTTTCTTCTTTTCTTTTCTTTTCTTTTCCTTTTTCTTGTCTTTCTTCCTACTATAGACAATATGTACAAGTCTACTTGTTGCGCTACAACTACTGAGGGTTAGTGGGTCAACTATCCCTATATAGTTTTAGTCGACTACCATTCACCAATCCTTGAAATTCCTTTCCTGCTAAGTCATGTAGTTGTACAACACCTCCATATGTGACAGATTTTATCTGGTATGGCCTAGCCAATGCATTATAAGTTTCCCTGGGTGTTGCAAATATTTATTGTCATAGAGGAGAACCATATCTCCTACTTTGAAGTTATTCTTCTTAATATTTCTCTCATTCCATGCTTTATCTTTTTATTTATGTACATCCTGATGGAAACCAACTATGATTTTGTCTTCTTCTAATTCCATAAGTTGAACTAATCATTCCTGCGCTGCGCCTTTTTTTGTCATTTCTTTAATAGTTGCAATGTGCATACTTGCTATCAAATAATCTAAAGGAACTACTACTTCACGTCCATACACCAACCTAAAGGGTGTCTTCCCTATTATCATCTTTCCTGTAGTCCTATAAGCCCATAGTACTGCTAGTACCTTCAAATCCCAATCATCTCTATTCACATTACAAATCTTTGTTAAGACATTCTCCAAAATCTTGTTAAATGATTCTATTGTTCCGTTCGCTCGAGGATGATAAGGAGTTCTCTTTTGATGATGTATCTCAAACTATTCAAGCATTGCCTCAATTGTGTTGTTGATAAAATGAGTCCCCTAATCACTCATCAATATTATTGGAAATCCAAACCTTGTCACTACCTATTCAAATAAAAAGCGCTTTGCAATCTTTGCGCTGCAATCCTTTACTGGTGTTGCCTCATCCCATCTGGTTAAGTATTATGTTTTTGTAATAATATATCTTGCTCCTTATATTCTTGTTGGTGGATTAATTAGTCCTACAAATTCTACTTCCCATTTATCAAATACTTGAAAAGTAACCTACACTCTTAATGGCATCTCATCCCTCCTAGATGGCTTTCCAACCCTTTGACATATATCACAATTATGACAATATTCCTTTGCATCCTTGTGAATTGTTGGCCTCCATAATCCTACATGAAATACCTTATGTGTGCTATATTTCCTCGTGTAATGTCCTCCAACAATTCCTTCATGCACCTCTACTAAAATGATAGGCCTTTCATTCTCCATAACACATATCCTAAATATTTTATCTACTCCTAGTTTGTATAAATGACTTGAAATCAATTGATAGTCTGTATATCTGACCACCAAATTTTTCTTTTGCGTAGTAGTAAATTCTCTTGGTGAAAATCATGTACTCAAAAACTCAATAATGTCAGCAAAATACTCATCATCTATCTGTATTGAAATCAATTGTGCATATGGAAAGTTGTCTTCCAATTTAATGGGTTCTTCTCCATTAGTTATCCTAGATAAGTGATTTGGTCCTACATTCAATCTTCCAGGCTTCACCACAACTTCAAAATCAAATTCTTGGAGCAAAAGTATCCATTTGCATATCCTCCCCCCCCCAACAATGACTTTAAATTGACTAAGTATCTCAGATAAGAATGATCTCTAAAAATATTGAAATGTTTCCCTAACAAGTAATGTTTGTATTTATGCAAGGCATATACCATAGCTAATCCTTCCCTTTTTGTAGTGTTGTAGTTATGTTCTAAATCTGATAACTCCCTGATTGCAAATGCAATAGGGTGATCTATATCATCTTCTCCTGGATGGGTCAATACTACTCCTAATGCTATTGCATATGAATCCACATGCACATGAAATTATTTTACCCAGTCTGGAAACACTAAAATCGGCGCAGTAACCATCTTCTCCTTCAAAATATCCAAAATTTGTTGGCATTCATCATTCCACTGATACTTAGTGTCCTTCTTCAAAAAATTCTCCATTGGCATAGTAATCTATGCATATCCTATTATGAACTTACTGTAATACCTTGTATGACCAAGTGTACTCTTCAACTGGTGCACTAATTTCGGTGGTGGTAAGTTAACTATGACAACAATTTTAGTAGGATCAACCAATAGACCCTGTTTACTCACCACATTCCCTAACAAAATACCAAAAGGTGCACTGAAAATACATTTCTTAATATTAAATTATCTAGATCTATTAGAATCCCTTTCAATCTTCCAATTGGCACCACTCTGTACTGATTTTCTAACTTCAAATGAATAGGTGAATACCCTAATTGAGGTTCTCTGATAGCTTCCCAAGTCTTCTTTGGAAGAACATTGTCTTCAAACCCTAAGTCTACTCTGATATCCCCCATATCAAAATCTCTTATGTTTGCATTCAATGTGAATTCTCTACTTGTTCTTCACTTCTTCCATACCTAATTCATTGTATTTACCCCTTCTTCCCCAGGATGACACTTTTCTAATAGATTTTGCAATATCTGTAAAGAGTTTCTATCATTTAGCAACTTTACACAAGATCCCAAAATTTTTCTTAAGTTACTTACTTTCTTTGAAGGCTACCCTTTATTGGTATGATCAAATAGTGGAGGCATGCCATATATTGGTATCTCATCTACTAGATTTTTTCTTGAAGACGGTGCATATTTTCTTTCAGAATCTCCTGTATAGCCTCTTTGAATGTCTCTTTTTCTTTGTGTGCATCAAACTTATGTTCAGGCATTGTATTCTTCCTCACCCACTGGTACTTATCTTGATCCTTTCTTACTACATCTTCTCCTGTCTTGTCTCCACCTCTAGTAACTATGTTGATTTCAATCCCATCCTCTTCTCTATTTTCCACTGCAATCCATTATCCATTCTAATTATTCTGGTTCCTATGGTCTTGTATTTTTGTCAACAATGTCGAACAATATTTTGTTTCATGGTTGGTTGCATGAAAATACATACATGTCGCAGGTGGTTGTGGACAATCTCTTGCATAGTGTCTAGGTTTCTGACAGTTGTGACACACTACTAGTCCTCGACCTCCTCCAAAGCCTCTTCCTCCATGGCCTCCTGCTCTTAAGCCTCATCTTTCTCCTTAATTATATCTACGCAGTGTATTATACTAAGGTCCCTCATTGTACTACGATTGTGCATTATTGTATTCAAGTGCCATTGCACACTGTTGTGCGGGATTATATGGTGGCGGTCCTTGAAACTATTGCACGTTATTGTATTTTGGTTGTGATGCAAACAGATGTGGTTGTTGTACAGATTGTCCTGTCATGTGTTTGACATGCACCCTGTATGTATTTGAAATCATTTATTTCATCATCTCCAAGGTTCTACAATCCTTGTCTCCATGTCCAAATGACTTACAAAAATTACAAAATGTACCCTTTGGTACTGTCTAATACTTTTTCACCAGGATGAAATGATAGGGATCATTCCCATGTGTTTTAAAATCTCACACCATTGTCCTCCTTAATATAATGGATTTGGCATACCCACTCCAATATATTGTGCAAATAATGGACACTTAGTCTTGTGATGCCCTTTAACTATGCATAATGTGCTCCAAAAATATTCCTATTTCTCCTTACCTTTATTATGATTCAACTGAAATGTTAATTTATTTAGGTCTTTCCTCAAATATTCCACAACTAGATCCATCTGCATATACTGATTTTCCTCTAGCTATAAGGCTGCTTGCAAAGCCTCAACCTGACTTTGGAATTCTTGTTGCCTCAAATGATACTTCAAGTGTGGCAATAAATATTTAACAAAAAAAATGTCTATGTTTCATATCAGTAATAGGGTACTTTAACTTACCTTTTAGCCTCTTGAACTTATGGTCCACCTCCCAGATTGATTCTCCTGGTTTCTTCTTAATCTCCATCATTTCATTCATGAACTGGTCCTCTGATCTTGGTTTCTGGAATTCATTTATTAATTGCCTCTTTACCTCTACTACAGTTGTAGGCGATGTCGTTGGATTATTTGTTGTGAGACCCATGTACCATTCTAATGCACAGTCTTTGAATGTGATTTCCAACTGTGCAACCTCAATATCTTCATATGTAATCTTTTTTTCTACCCATATCTTCTCACAGATAAACAAATGCTTTTCTAGGTCATCTGACCCATCCCCTCAGAACTCTAGTAACCTAATAGTTGGATCTTGTCTTTCCATTTTGAATTTTTTGTACTACCACATCTGCGTGGTGTAGACACCTAACTGCTATTTGTTGAACTCACACTTCTACTTGAGTTTCCACTTGACCCACGTTATGTAAAAATTCTTCTACCACTAATCACTTGATGGTTAACTAGTTTTTCTTCTTGAGATGTCTTAGTTGCACATGGGGTTATGGGTTCCACACTAATTCAAATCTAGAATGGAGAGACTTCTTCTACACCAGACCCATGATCTCTAGTTTTCCTCTCATATGTGGCATGCAAGATATCCTCAATCTGCTCATGGTGCGAAGATCCTCTACCTCTTCATGATCATTGTCCAAGCCCTCTTGCTCGACTACTTCCCTCTTCTTGCTATTCATATCATACTAGTAGGATCATCTACTTGGAATCACACCTTCTTTCCTTATGATCTCCCTAGTCTATTCATCATCCATCGTGATGGGGTCCATTGCTTCCTTCTTCTAGCTACTCTCCAGATCCTTCTCCATATCTCTGATCTTCCTTAGCACTTCCCCCAACACCCCCATGTACACAGAGTGGTCTAGCCATTGTTAGGATATTTAGACGCTTAGGATTTAGTTAAGAGCTACTTGGTCTAATGTGTTGTTAGGTAAAAGTGTGTTTCTTTAGTATGCATTAGTATGCATTTGTAGTTAGGACATTTGACGATCACGATATGTTCCTGACATAGAGTGATCCAACAGTTCATACTCTCCTCGATATTAATGTCCATTGATATGTGGCTTAACACCTGATTGGTCCATGATCTCTATTTAAAGAGCATGGAGGGTCATTTGTCGATGATCGATTATGAGAAACTATCTTGTAAAATCTCTATGTAATCTTTTTCTTTTGCATTAATAAACAGCTCCAAGTGGTTGCACTGGCTAGGGCCGTGGATGTTTCCTCGTAGGGGTTTACCACGTGAAAACATCAATGTGTTGATCTTTGATCTGGTTATGTGAGTGGTTATTGAAGGTGTTAGTCCTATGTTGGAATACCTGTGTTTTCGAATAGTTTTCTGATTCCATTGTCATCAGGCCTTTATCATATAATAAGATCTTGATCGATGTGTAAAGAGACCTAATGTACGTTCCTATGGGTCCCTTCAAGAAATATTTCTTTGCAGCAATATATGAATTTGTTATGTCGATTGCAAATTCAGTAATAAATCCTATGATAATACTATCTAACCATAATTCCATTGCGTGCATGAATTTATTATTAACCCTTTCCAATCGTGCAATATTCTCAACAGTCCATTATACTAGCCTTATTTGATTAGTCAGATGGGTATCCTTCAACCTCAATAACCACTCTTGTAATAACTATGGAAAGTAAAAATATGCTTCATGCAAATCAGTAAACACATACTTCTGCAAGTACAAGAACGATGTATATCTGGAAATTTTTTTATCCTTCTGCGTGACTCTAGTTGTTGTGTCTCCAACCATCATTCAATATCTTACTTCATAGGATTCCATGGCCCGAACATCCCTTTTTACCACTACATTTTCTTCATCAAACACCTTCCAGGTTGTTCTTCTAAATTCCAGTCGGCAACGAAACATTTTTTTGGATGTATGGGCTAACCCGGGTTCTACCTTAGTTCTCCAACAAAACCCTTTTCACCATTGGCCCTTCTAGTCAAACATAAGCCTACACCACGCATAGAGTGCACAATGCAATCTCACCCTAGATGGATTATGGGTAACTCGAGGACACAAAGATTTGCAGTCGTGGATGTTGATATTATGGTAGCTACGGGAGGTATTTACCTCCACGTGTAAACCTGATGAGAATAGAATACTCCGGAAAGCAAGAAGAAACCCTAATGAGTTGGATAATAACCCTAGAAGACATGTCGGCTCAAGAGGATAATTTATATTAGGTTATTAGCCTCCAAGAAAAGAAGTCGGGGAGAAGAATTAATATATCCTAAATAGAAAGATACCTAGAATGAGAAGTCGGCCCAGGCATTTAGCCAGAATTAGTATAAATACAGGAGGCCAGTTCTCATTCTGGCAGGTAGTCTCATAATTGTAGAGCAGCACTTGTTCCCACTGCAGTGCCTAGTTTTGTGCGCAGGTTTGAGGAGAGATGCCATTGCAACTATTGTAGCTAGCAGATCAGTTTTGGCTTGGACTATCTCTTGGCTAAGGTTTGGACTATCTGATCAGCTCTTGTTGGTGCGTTATCCTTGGGGAAAGGTGTGCTACCCTTTGTTTGTCTATCTAGCCTAGGGTTTGCTTCCAAAGTGATTCTCTATCAAGGTTAAGGTGCTCAGAGGGTGGCTTTGGCCTATGGTTGGGTGAAAATAGATATATTGTCAATGGTAAAATGAGCACATCCATTATATTCTAATAGGTTATGGGCCCACACCTTCTTCATTCAGTCTAACTTCTAGAAGGAAACATAGCCATAAGGATATTAATCTCATTGAAGAACTATCGCTAGGGTTTCTAGCAGGAGCATTCACCATAGCACTGTCATTAGGGTTACTAGCAGGTGTAGTTGTAGAAACCCTAATCCTCTTGTTGAGGAACCTTAAATGAATGGATTGACCTAATCTCCAAATAGATCAGTGCGCCCTAGCCTAGCACATCTCTTGGTACTCTCAGAAAGCCAAGACATGAAGTTTGAGCTTTTGGTCAAATCTAGGGTTGACCAAGTCAAAGCAGCCATGAATTACACTATGAAGTCATAGAACAAGTTAGATGGATCTTCTAACTTCAGAGCATGGAAGACAAGGATTGATCTCATCCTTGCTAAGAATAAAGTGTTGGATATCGTGAAAAGAAAAGATCGTGAAACCAGAGTTTGAAGAAGGGAAAGAGAAGGAACCACAAAACGTTGCAGCTATGGAGAAGTTCAAAGATGGTAACATCAATTCCATGATTATCATAGTGGATTCTATAAAAGACCAGTTGATACCCTACATCTCCCATCTTGACTCATCAAATAAGATGTACAATTCCCTAAAAAACCTCTTCTCAGTCAGAAACATTTGACAAGTAATGAGTCTGAAGAATGAGCTCCGTGACATGAAGATGAATGATGATGACAACATAACATCATACTTTGTGTGAATCTCTCAGTTAAGAGATCAACTACAAGCTATTGAAGAGATCATTTCAGAGAAGGAATTGGTAAACACAGTACTCAATGGTCTTCCCAAGACATGGGATGCATTTGCCACAAGCATGAACACAAGGAAGGAGTATCCTACATTTGAAGAACTTTGGACTTGTTGTGCTCAAGAAGAATCCAGGATCAGTGAAAAAGAGAAACCCCAAAAGAAGTACGATGATCAAGCCTTCACAAAAATATTCAATAATTTCAGGAACAAAAGGAAGTTTGGTTCAAGGAGGAAGCCAAATAAAGAGAAAGACATTTCAGAAGTACAATGCTTCAACTATCGAAAGTATGGTCACTACAAGAATCATTGTCCCGAGCTAAAGAAAAGGAAGGAGAAACACGAAGCATCAATTGCTAAAGAAAAGGAACCCACAAAGAAGACTAAGAATGATGAAAGAGACTTCTTCTTTTGAAGGTAACAATACTCTTCTTAGTTCTTGTACATATCTTGTTTGTATAAGTCTCTATACATATCTTGTATATCTATCTCTTAAAAAATATATATATATATGTTCCAAGAAGAACTATATCTATGGATGAACAACAAGATAAGGATTGCTATCACTATACAAGAAAGGATGAAATATATCAAACAAATCTTGTGAA
Source organism: Picea abies (assembly GCA_900067695.1). Classification (NCBI taxonomy): domain Eukaryota; kingdom Viridiplantae; phylum Streptophyta; class Pinopsida; order Pinales; family Pinaceae; genus Picea; species Picea abies. The sequence goes on from CBVK0100854215.1 coordinate 11,610, forward strand.
AGCTATTACAATATAAGCCAAAATTAGAATCAATCTTGAAGAAACCTAGAAGAAAGAAGTCAGCAATCAAGAAAAAAAAAAAAAAAAATTGGAGAAAGACATATGACGCTTTGCAGAAGACAATAAGGATGCAGACGGAAATGTGGACTCTCCTAGATGGAGGGAGCTGATTATATATCACCATAAAGAAGAGCATGTATTCATACATGAAGAAAGGATTAGGAGGGATCTAATCCTATGATCCATTGAAGATGATGAAGTATATATCCATGGTAGCAAACATGAAAAACAATACGTGTTCAGTTTGACCTTAGAAGAATTCCTCTTCGAAGAAAAGCCTTAAAGTATCCCTGGTTGTCCATTCACATCTGTGATCCTATGATGAAAGGAAAAAGTGGAATCTTTAGGGCATGGAATCTATAAGAAACTCCATGGACCCAAGAGCTAAATAAAAACATAAAGAAGAACATGAAGATTCCAAGAAAGAAAGAGAAGCCAGAACAACCAGTCATTGTATCGAGAATCACAAGATTACCAACCTGATATGAACTCACTAAAATAAATCAAGCAGAGGAACTGAATATCGTTATGAAGAATAGTGTATGGAAGATTTATGAATGAAATCATTGTGAGATATAGAACTAGAGGTGTTGGACACACCTACCACACTTAGAGGGGGGGTGAATGAGTGTGGGGCTCTTTTTCCCAAAACTTCCCTCTTGCACAAAACTCATCAATTAGCATTCAACATTTATTCATTTACTCATTGCTATCATTTATAACTAGTTAGATGTAGGCACATATCAGCAACATATATCAACAATATATCATCAACAATTCATCATCACAATGGACACAAAGAACACAAGATGTATGTACAATTTTATTTTGATTACGGACTACAATCCTTAGGTTTATCAGCAACAACTGAATAGAGTACAACTCTACAAGAGCACCAGCTCTATATGCAAGACTCAGCTTACATTCTCAACACCAACTGAGATGAGACAACAATCCTCAACAGATATCAATCTGTCAACAGGTACACGAACTGTCAGTAGTGCAGCCCACGTGTGCACACACCCTGGCTCACTACAACCCATGTGTGAATGTTATTAGCGATAATTCTTTTCTTGGGCTCGAGAGCATTCGGGTATGCAAGTTACACGAGAAGTGCCCAAGCGCAGCATGGAAAAATATCATTTTTTGACTTTCAATCAAGTGAGCGGGCAAAGTATGTCGTCAATGGCCAGGATCCATGTGCTCAGCAGATCAACGATCGGCGGGTAATCGCGGTTAGCAGAGTTGTGCCAGGATTAGCACAATGGATAGCGCTTATATATCACCACAAAGTTTTCATTCGTCCATCAAAGAGGGACACGTGGTGCGAGATTAGGCTCCTCGCCTCCTGGTCCCTCGCAACTTTGAAGATTGAGGACTAACTCCCCCCAGCCGCGAGTCACGAAGTGCCGAGGGCGTCCAGAGCCTGGGCCCACAGTATCACAGAGGATATCTCAGCCATCCATCTGAAACGGACACCTGGCACGTAATTGGGCTCCTCGCCTCCTCGCCCATCGTAACTTTAAAGCAGAAGGATTAACTCCCCCCAGCCGCGAGACGTGAGGTGCCGAAGGTGTCTGGGACCCGGGCCCACAGTATTCTCGAGATGATCAAGGTCATCCATCCAGAGGGACATGTGGTGCGCGATTAGGCTCCTCGCCTTTGAAGATAGGCATAGTGTCACAGCCCGTGGTCACTTGGGGGTGATAGAAAGAACTGTGCAAAGAGCCGAAGCATCGGGTTTAGCTGCAGAAGGGATCACTGTGTTCTCCAGGTGCCAGTTCAACTTGATTTCAATCCTGATACCTGCTTGAAGTGTATGAAGAAGAGAGAGGGTGGTTGAAACCTCACCTCACTCATTAATTGCAAGGTATGGATGTCCCGGCAGGAAGCTTCCCGAGATGGTCCTCTGTACTGGTTTTCCCACAGAAGCCATGCCGATGTCCTCGACTCACCAGGGAAGTCCGCGCATGCTAATTCGGCATTTAAGGTCTCAAGTACCCCTTAGCATGAGCCATGCAGAGTTAAGGTGGCGTATGGCAGAGGAGCGCAGACTAGATTTGATTGAAGAGACGCCCCATCCTAAAAGTCTAAGACGCCTCTATTGGGAAAATGTTTTAGGAGTATATATACTTAGTTTTGATATTTTTAAAAGGATCGATGGTTGAGCAGAGCTCCCTACTATAATGTTTTAACAGCTATTCTAGATTTCAGCTTATGCATCTGTATATGAGATTTCTTGTTTTATAACAGACAGTTCTTCTTACTCCGGCTATTTTCATCTCATGCTAAGAGAGTTCGTGATTGACTGAGTCACGCGAGTTATTGCAGTTATGTTATGATAAAAGATTTATTGTTGCATTACTGCATTCTCTGGTTTTGCGTTTGAATGTAAGATGATATTGCATTTGGACGTCTTCTTCCTCAGTCTGTTAGAAAATTGTTGTTTATAACAGACCTCTGCGTTCCTCTCATATAAGTCTTCCGCCTGTTCACCCTTTACTACAGCTCACTGTCTGAAATTTACGCAAGACCTCACTTGCTCATGCATATCTGGACTGGTTTCAGAGTTGGAACACTATTGTTTTGAGTTTCCATCCATTCGATCACCCATCTATGAACAATCATGACATAAAACTGATGGGCGTCAGGCTCTGATCCTGTTAGCAATCCAGGAGTGACTTCCGTCGCCAACATTTCTGGTACCGTTGCCGGGGACGAAGTTGAAGATTTTCCCTGGGCAGAACGACAACGATCAACTGATTCTGAAGGTGCATCAGAAATCAGAATTATTCAGATTGCTACTGTGCACCTGGCGACTCCACTGTGGCGACTCCATTGTTTCCACTTTACTGTTTCAGTTGTGGCCACTATTGACACACCTGAAAGCTGACCCAGAGGAGCTTTCTCGAGAAGGTTTCAGCGGCTTCTTTCTCAGCCTGAGAAGCTTCCTAGGGTAACGACAATGTTAATAGCTGGCCTTTGATGGTGAACAAGGACCAGACACACTTGAAGCTGCGCATCTTTCACCTAGCGAATCCATGATTCGAGGATCGATTGGCAACTCCACTGGTTCGGTATGGAGAAAATTTTGGCTCAAAGGTTTGCTTTCTGTGACTTTTCTCAAATAGTTGGTTTTCCTAATGCACTTCCTGATAGAGACATCTGGGAAGATTTCCTCCCCAAATTTCACGCAAAGGATTGGGAGGTACCAGCTGAGCATTTACTGGACTTCCATGAGGCTATCCACCGACACAATATCACACATGAGGATGTCCAGATTAAACTCTTCAGGTTTTCCTTGAAGGGAGCTGCTCTTGAATGGTGTCGGTCTCTTCCCGCTGCAAGCATCCGCTCTTTAGCAGGTTTTCATACAGCTTTCAATTCATTTTGCAAATACTACTATCCAACTGTTCACTTGTTTGAAAGCTGTTGTAAATAGTTTTCTTCGCTTCATGAAGCCTCTGTTGGCCCTGAAGACCATGTCCATGATAAAGCCTTTACTGTGGAGGAAAGCATTTTCCATGAAAAAATAGAGGTGTTGAATGATATCAATTGTGTTGTCTCTAGAACGGAAGCATCTGACATCATATCAGATGCCTCTATTCCTTTAGAGGTTCATAATGATCAACATGCCTCTGCTGGAAGTTGTGAGCTTATAGAGCAAATGTGGTCTGTGGTAGATGACTCACTTGGATATCGGGTTGAGGAAGATATTCCTAGCAACCCTATTTCTGACGACGGAGACCTTCCCATTTGTAAGGAAGTTTCTCTGAGTGAACTAATGATATCTCTCATTGCCCAACATGCAAGGTTGAAATCTGAGGACAATGGGGAGGATTTTCCAATTTCCAAGGTAGATGTTCTGGATGGCTCTCTCGAGGAGAATATTGAAGATCTCTTAAACGCCTTAACATCTGTCCCCGATGAGCTTGTTGTCTCAGAACAAAACAATGAAGTGGTAGTTGTGGAGGAGGATTGTTCTCTTTTTCTTCATGAGATTTCCCATGATGTATTTACATTTGGGATTGAAAAGGAGGATCCGGAGATTGTTCCTTTTTTGCAAGATCAAGGAGCTTGGTGCTCACCCATCTTTAATGACTATTCAGTTGGGGAGTAGCAGGGCCCCACATCATAGATTGATGACCTGGGTAGCAGCCAACCCGTGTATGACAGCTATGAATCAGGTTCTGAGCTGGACACCCAGAGCTTCCAAGAGAAGACTGCAAAGCCTTCTCCTCTGTTCACAAATGAAAGACAATGTGAGGAAATCAGCCCCCCTGAGCAGCAAATTGAGAAGAAGAGCTTTCCCACGGGTCCTATCTATGATGATTATGACTCTAACCCTTGGGAGAGCCAAGAAAAGGCACCAGAAGAACCAGAGGAGTAGTCAAGGATGCAGTTTACAGACTGTGCAGAGTCGGTCAGCGAGCAGCCACTGCCTAAGATCAGCGAGCCCATTTCAGTTATTCACCTACCTGTGCTTATTAGAGATATTCGACCACAGGTGAACAATTGCATGGCATAAGAGGTTGTCTTTTGCCAATTTCCTGGAATTGGCCACTCATTTGATGACCCTGTCAGTGAATGCATGGAGTGGCATTTCCCTTATGCTTTGGAGCCGCCCTATTTCATCTCAACTCCAGCCTGTAAGGAGGAGTTGAAGAGTGTAACCGTTTTGTTGTCACGGTTACACCATCTGCTGGTGATCATCGAAAGAAGGAAGGAGCTTCTATTTAAGAAGCTGCTTGAATGGCTATGGCAGAAGTTTTCTTTCACCTAGCCCATCTAAAGTGTTGTATTAGTTTAGGATTGTATATAAATAAGCTCCTTTGAGCATGTATCTTTAGTTTGTTACTTTTATTTTTTCGGACTGTATTTTCAGCAGCGAAATGTTTCGAGCATGACTCCATAGCCCAACATCAAGGCACTGAAGCTGCGGAATGAGTTCTTAGAGCATCACAGGGATGACTCTATCCCCCATGGAGCCTAATGTTAGCAATAATTCTTGTCTTGGGCTCAAGAGCATTCGGGTCTGCAAGTTACACGAGAAGTGCCCGAGCGTAGCATGGAAAAATCTCATTTTTCGACTTTCAATCAAGCGAGCGGGAAAAGTATGTCGTCAACAGCCAGGATCCATGTGCTCAGCAGATCAACGATCGGCAGGTAATCGTGGTTAGCAGAGCTGCGCCAGGATTAGTGCAATGGATAGTGCTTATATCTCACCACAAAGTTTTCAGCTGTCCATCAAAGAGGGACACATGGTGCGCGATTAGGCTCCTCACCTCCTGGTCCCTTGCAACTTTGAAGATTGAGGACTAACTCCCCCCAGTCACGAGTCGCGAAGTGCCGAGGGCGTCCAGAGCCTGGGCCCACAGTATCGCCGAGGAGATCTCAGCCGTCCATCTGAAGTGGACATCTGGCGCGGAATTGGGATCCTCGTCTCCTCGCCCATCGTAACTTTAAAGCAGAAGGATTAACTCCCCCCAGCCACAAGACGCGAGAGATGATCAAGGTCGTCCATCTAGAGGGATGTTCGACAACACAGGTATTCCAACAAAGGACGAACACCTTCAATAACCACTCACATAACCAGATCAAAGATCAACACACCGATGTTTTCACGTGGTAAAACCCCTACGGGGAAACATCCACGGCCCCAGCCAACGTGGCCACTTGGAGCAGTTTATTAGTGCAAAGAAAAAGATTACAGAAAGATTTTACAAGAGAGTTTCTCACAATCGATCATCGGCAAATGACCCTCCNNNNATGACCCTCCATGCTCTTTAAATAGAGATCATGGACCAATCGGGTGTTAATCCATGGATCAATGGTCGTTAAGATCGAGGAGAGTATGAATCGTCGGATCACTCTATGTCGGGAACATATCGTGACCGTCGGATTGCCTAA
>CBVK0100854216.1:0-19300 GCA_900067695.1 Picea abies
AGCAAAAGAGCCACAGAGGCAAACCCTGAAAAATGCAATTGTGGAGGGTTTTTTGGACAAAAGGAGGCTGACGCTCTGTTGCCAAGGGCAAAGAGCATTATAGTGCTCTGTGTAAGGCTATTAGGAGTGTTGGCGCTCTGTTAACACTATGACAGGGGCGCCAGGGTCTAAAAGTCTCGGAAATGTCAAAACATTTCAAAAATTGAGATCGGAGCTTGACAAATATGCTGAATGTGACAAGGTAAGGAGCCAATCAGCTCATGAAACTAATCAAAGAGGGGTGAACCAGGTCTGAAACAATCAAGGGACAGAACAAGGTCAATGAGGAGAAAAATACAAACAAGAGGTTTCGATTCGAGGCTATCTTCCCAGTGGAGTCACCAGTTTCTGTTGTAGGAAAATCTCCCTGCGGACAGGTAGATCACCTCTAAGGCTTGACCTTAACCCTAGACAGAAAAATGCTTAACATGGACACTGAATTCCTTTCGGATATATCTAAACTAATCATGAGAAGGGAGGATAACAAAAGTACCTTTTAATCGATGTTTGTCCCTGCACGCTCCGATCCTTTTGCTCCTCGTTGAGGTCTGTGGACAAAACAAGATACGACCACTTCCTACTCTATTGACATTAGATTGAAAATAGATCTATCAATAAATGATAAGTTCATGTGATATCAGACACAAAATAGAAAGAAACAGGCCAAGCGTGTCATATTAATGAGAATAACGACAACAGTACTTATAATCGTAGATGCGAATGCGACAGCTTCGTCAAGTCCTCTTCGTCTAACCCTTGCCTGAAAGATCCACAACCTAGATAACATCAGCTTCACTGATCACTCTCCTTTGGCTGACTGTCAGTTTCCCCCAAGATCATAAGTTTCATATGTTCAATTCTTCCCCAATCAGCTCCGTTCCAACACCACTTATGAGATCACAAGTTTGGTGTCATTCTCTATTTTGCAGTCCTCACCTATGAGATCATAGGTTTCATGCTAGCAATTCTTCCCCTTTTTCAATCAGCTCCAGCACCACTTATGAGATCATAAGTTTGGTGTCATTCTCTATTTTGCAGCCCCCCTTCACCATTAGAAAGCTTGCTTATATAGCCTTGGAGAGGCTTCAACCACTTGAGACATCCTTGGGGAAGTTGAGGATTTTCCTCCTTCAGTTGAGGATCTTCCCTAGGATCATGGCTGGACTAGGGATTCGAATCCAACAACTTTCCAAGAATGAAAAGATGCTTCCCCCATCCGTCTCAACAACTTAACAACTGCCCAGAATAGGTAGCGCTCCCTCAAAAGGGCCATCAGAGCGTTGTAGCGCTCCCTGAAAAGGTTAAGGGAAGTGCCAGCGCTCCAAAATCTATAGCGCTCCCTCAAAAGGGCCAGGGGAGCGTTATAACTCTCCCTGACAGTGTAAGGGGGAGCGTCGGCGCTCTGAGCTAGTGTAAGTGGGAGCGCTCTCCTCCAAAACTCAGTTTTTTGGGTGCTTTCAGATGGCAAAAAGTTTGCAAGGCTACTGACTCATTTCTCCTCTTCCAAATCATATGTTTGAGGTGTTTCAAGTGTCCTTCTCATGTCGTTATAGGCACGACATAGGCATCATGGCAGTATGCTTTCTTGCGACACTTGTGAGCAACATGCGACACTTGCGACCTTGTGAGCGAAATGCGACACTTGCGACCTTTGTAATGACGACACTTGCGACAGTATCAAAGTGAGTAAATTTGATGTGTAATAGATTTGGGAGATGTATTTTCAACCGTTTCTTCAAATTCCTCACGGTTTGGCTGCAATAGTCCCGCAAAATCGTGTCTATGTTCTTGACGCATTTCCAAATTTTATCTGTTGTTGCTCATAAATTTATTTGCAACAATCCAATATTATTTTTGGATCAATCATCTTGAACGTATTTAGATAATAAAATCAATCCATGATCATATCCGTAGCAAATAATTGATAATAGAAACCTATGAAACAAAAAGAAACCTAAATTAATAACATAAAAATTGTGAATAAAACAAAATCTAGAACAATAAAATAAAAAATGAATTTAAACTAACTATAAGTTCTAAACAATATTGTTTATAATTTCCTTTCAAATATGATCTTAAAATTATATAAGCTTCAAGTTAATGGAGATGAGAAAAATATTAATTTTGGGTTTTCACAAAATCAAACAAATGATAGATAATTCTTTTTATTATTATTATTTTTATTTTGAAATGAGATGCAAAACGAAAAAAATAATTAATTAATTAATCCCACCAAATGATTTTGTGAAAATGAGAAACCAACCAAGATATTATTTGATGAAGTATTGAACCCATTATTCAAAATAGTCAAACTTGCTAATGAGCAAAATAATGAACAGATAATCATAATTTAAATGAAAGTAAATAGTTGATAAAAATTAACATTTTTTTTTAAATTGAGATTTCTATGCTTGTTTCTAAATTTTGACATATACTCTTGTAATGAATGTCTCATACTATAGTGAATGTTTTAAGTTTGTCTCAAAGAAAGCCAAGGTATGTAACTATTTGAAAAGGTTGATTATGTAGCTCATTATAATTATCAAGATTCTAATGGGGGAGTTGTTGGGGCCCAACAAATGGTGACTAAATGGGTGAAACAATTATCTATGATTTGGTAAGATTTCATCTCATGAAGAAAAGAATAAGACTTGAAAAATGATTTAAGCTCCCTGAAATAATTTCACTCTGAGACCATATAGTATTAGGATAAGCTCAATGTTATAACTAGACAATAGAATTTGCTTTGCAGGGGATTATAACCTAAAATAATGTCTTAATCAAAGAGTCACGATGTTTATAAAAGAACTTCAATACCGTTGACAGAGCCACTGTTGCCAGCAGACATCCATAACCTCGGAAAGGATGTCATTTAACCCACTCAAATGCTTTAATCCCATCCAATAGGTGTATTCACATGCTGTATACTTCCATACAAGTTAATTTAAAAGTGTATACCTACTACCTCTCAACCTGACATTGCTTCATTGCCAACATACCTGTTTAGTTCCCTGACAAAGTTGTCTTGGTATCATGTGTGCGTTTACCCACTGCCATCGAGCCTGTTCAATACCCCGACAGGTTTACACACACTTCCCACACTTAAGTGCTTCCAACCCTCTTATGCCACTTTTAAATAATAATATAATTATATATTTATTGATGACAAAGAGAGCGGGGTGATACTAGAGGTTTATTGCAATACAGGTGAACAATTGGTCATTTTTTCTTTTTTCTTTCAAAGTTGGAAGTTTTATCACGGTTTAGAGATTTTAGATTTCATTTAAGAAATCATCTAGAGAACGGGGAAGCACTTAAAAGTAATTCCTTAAGAATATGGATGGCGTAAAAAGTTTAAAGATCATCGTAATTCTCAAAGATTTAAACCACATCTCTGGTGTAATACTCCGACAAAGAAAATTTGAGGACAAAACAAAAGTGACAATTGACTTAAAAATCAATTGTCTGAGCTATATATTAATATCATGACCTTCTTGAATTATTTCAAATTGCTTGAAAAACACAAGTCTTAAAATGAATTCTTCCTTCTACAATTGCTCTTTGATAAGAAATATATTGATTCAAAAAGATAGAAAATAATAAAAATCATTCAAAACAATCAAAGAAAACAAAAAACACATAGCAAACCAAATCAAATTTTATTAATGGGATTCAAAATCAGAAGTACACAAAATCAAAACAACAAAAGAAAACTTTTCAGGAAATGATTTTGTCCAAACATAAACTTGAGCTTTTGGATCCACTAGCATCTCACTGTAAAATAAAGGAAGAACTAAATCATATAAAATATCATGTGTGAGAAAGTTCTTTTCTTAATATAGTTATGCATGATATGTTACTATGACCAAGCATTATTATTAAAAATAAAAGAGACTAAAAGAAAATAGAAAAATCCTTATTAGGATGAGTGAAGTCCTACTTGTGGTACCTTGGGTCAGGGTTGAATTGACAGTTCAAATTTACTTATCTCTTTACTTTCCATTTAAAATTTTCATGATGGTACTACTTTTTTGAAAAGAAATATTCAACGAAAAGCAGAGAGAAAAAGATTTAAAGTGGACTTCCCTGATAACATTCATATTATAGTTCTCTTGGTGTACCCACTTGTGTTCATAACTGCATTATTACAAACAGAACACTAAGAAATAAAACTAAAGGAAACCTACTCCTAAACCTACTCTAAACTATTAAATATATCAAAACACTAAGTAAAATCGTATTTCCAGTGCAACCACAAGAGCATCTTCAATCCTGCAAGGCATAGAAAGTCGAAAGTCAGAATAAAAGAATGTAGTATTTGCAGATACACAATAAATATGTCATGCTTACCTCCTATATATTCATTTAAAAACAAAACACGCATGACCTTACCATTCCTTTGAAACTTCTTGATGTATGAATCCTCCAACCATTTTGCAATCTTGTCGTGATATGGGTCATAATGGCATGGAAGAGTGTAAGCAAGTTTGGAAAATTGTCAATATTATGGGGACCTAACATAACCATCAGCCAAGGCTGAAATGCCCCATCCTCTTGACAATTATCCAAGTGTTCATGAATTTCTTCACATGGAGGATCTAAAAAAATCATGTCATTCTTACTTCCTAGATATTTAGGTAGAAACAAAGCAAGCACAACTTTATCTTTATTATGAAGATTTTTTAGATACGAATCTTCAAGCCATTCTAAGATCCTGTCATAAAAATTAGGATGTAAACTATGACTTTGATGAAATGGATGTATCAATGGGAAACACATCATAAGAGGATTCATGACATCAATTAGATTATTGGTTTGAACACTTTCTTTGATGAGTTTGATCGTTTCAAAATGTGAAGCATAAACATTAAAATTCGAACTAATCAAAGAACGCATATGCAATGTAGAATATTTGATCTCCATAAGAATGACTGCATTGTCTTTTTCAACAATAAATCATGTAAAATCATCTTGCACCATGTATTTTTTCCATGCGAATGATGAAAGTGAAAGAGCATCAAATCCAAATTCATAAATGTTATGTTTGGAATTAATTTCACCAAATTTTGGCATATTGAAAAGATTTGATTGTGATGGAAAAAAGTAAGATGCTGTGGGTAAAGTATCAAGTCCACCAGAATCTAAGAAGAGATCAGGATATAAGGAGTAAAAGGAATAAAAAATGAGCACATGAAAATAATCTCTAGAGCTATGATATTTAACAATGGTATTCTCAAGACATTCTTCTTCACTTTCCTTAAAACTTTCACTCTGTTTTTGTGATAATGTTTTCAACATAATATGATCATCCAAATTTGTCTCCTGTATGATAGATAATTCAAAAATTTCATGACAAACATCTAATCTTTCCTATAGATAAGGTATGATTTGTGGATGAAGGTTTAAGGTTTCTTCTTCCAATTGCAGATCTACATCTCTAATCAGTTTCATTGGAATGTTAGAATGCTTAAGATCATTTTTGTCACCTAAGTGTTCTTCAATAACTGAATTTAAGTACTAATTAGAGAAAGAGTTAGAATAATGATAACATTCACCTTGACCCAACATAAAATATTCTTCCACGATGGTTGACGACTGAGTATACAATGATTCAGAGGAAAAACCAATTTGATTGTCAGTCAGAACCTTTTCAATAGATTCTACCTCCCTTGCTTGTTCAAAATTTTCGGATGGATTCCTCTCATCCTGTGAACTAAATTCTTCTCTCAATTGAGTGATAGGATTTGCAACCGATTCATCATTCGTGATTGAATGTGAATGTATGAAAGGGATGCAAGCATCATAGAGGAGATTTAGTACAAATGACATGCCATCAAGATTAAATTTACAGAGAACATGATGGATTCTTGTTGAAAAGCCTTCTGGAGATGAATTGTCATTGATTAGTAAAGTTTGAAATTATTCACATAATTGATTGTAATTATATTTTTCAACAACATCTAAAAATTCATCTACAAAATGAAACCAATCAATAATGTGATATGCTGGAAAATACTAAAATCAATGTTTAATCCGACCCCTAAAAGTAGAAGAAAACAATTTGCATAAAACCTTTAAATCAGAAATATCATGCTTAATGCATTTACACCAAAACTTGTTAAGAGGGTCTTTTGCAGATACATCCCCCCCACCATCAAAGGTGGGTTTGGACAAGTGAGAGACTGTCTCGTTGGGAATATCAGGTAATGAGAATTGGAAAGCATGTTCCAAAATAATGATTTGGGGAGCCATGGGGAATTAAATACATTCAAAACAAAGACTCCTGTAAGGCCAACTTGTTAGTCTGGCTTGCCTTCTATTGCATTTCAAGATGACACAGAAGAAAAGTTTATAAATCAAGAATTATGACAGGCTGAGGGGTAATACATTTAATCATTAAATTTACCTCGACCCTCCTTCTAGTTCTATTTGTTTAAATTGAGATTTCTATGCTTGTTTCTAAATTTTGACATATACTCTTGTAATGAATGTCTCATACTATAGTGAATGTTTTGAGTTTGTCTCAAAGCAAGCCAAGGTATGTAACTATTTGAAAAGGTTGATTCTGTAGCTTATTATAATTATCAAGATTCTAATGGGGAAGTTGTTGGGGCCCAACAAGGTTCAAAATAAGTGCCCAAACAATTTGGGCGTATCGTTTCATCAACTTGTTGCTAGGAGAGTATATATTACGTACAAGGTTCACAACAAGCTCAGAATATCCAAAAACTGTAAGGTGACCACAACCTAGATTATAGGCATTTTCAATGCCTAATAATAAAGCTTCGAATTCAGTGACATTGTTTGTGCAAGCAAACTGCAACCTATAAGAAAAGTTATGAATTTTCCCTACAGGAGAGTACAAAATAATGACAGCTTCATTACCTTCATTAGAGAATGAACCATCAAAGTGCATGTGCCACATACCATCATCTAAATCGATTTGTTCCAATGGAATGTTATCCTCCTCGGAAAAGATACAATACACCCCTAGGTCCTCTTCGATATAGTTCACATTATGTTGTGGGACACTCTCTATGTAAGGTGAAATCCTTCCCTCTCCAAGGACTATGATGTTTTTATCATTCTGAGGAACTGATAAGTGTGTCCCATCGAGTGAGAGGTATCCACCCGTTAAATATTTCCAATCTCTTCGTAAGATGATTGAGTAATTGCTTACTATCATATCAATTACCTGAATACTAAGGGTTGTCCTTATTTTAGGGTGTGCACACAAAACTAAGGTCAAATATTTAATCTCACCTATGGTCGTTTGTTGTAGACTATTATAAGAGAGCATGGTTCTAGTGTTTTCATTTATAGAAGACAAGCCTAGCTCTTCCATAATAATCTTCGACATTACACTTGGGCCCAAACCTCCGTCAATGAGGCAACAATGGACAATCTTATCCATAGTTTTTACAGAAATATAAAAAGGGGGATTTTTTACAGGGTATCTAAAGTTATGTACACTCACTTTATTTATAGATGAATCCTCTTTGTTTACCTCTTTAGAGAGGTTGGCTACAACATAAGCCTTTCCTTCCATGAATTGTTTTAGATGCCTCTATTGTTCAAGGATGACAACCATGTCCACAAGGGTTGCATCTGATTTGATGTTGGCCAATTGATTTAGGATATCGTATTTGGAAGAGGGGAGAGGGGAAGTAGTTCCTTGACTATCAGGAACCTTAGGAACCTGAAAAGTAGCAGCTGGTGAGGATGAGCTCGGGCTAGAAGAACCGTGGGGAGGATCATATTTGCCTTTGGGAGCGTAGGATTTGTTCCTAGTATTGATGATCATGACATCTTCTGGCTCTACAAAATCTATGAAAACGATCATAGTTTCCAGTCTTTTACCAAAGATATTATCTCTGGAACTCTTCTTTACCTCACATGTGGTTTCCTCGTGGTGTTCCTCACAAAATTTACACCAACTCTGAGGCATGATCAAATTAGGCTGAAAAATATTTTCATTTGGATTTCTAAAGGGGGGTGAAGAAGAGGATGAAGCTCCAGGGGTGAGAGGGGAGACATTTCCCTTTTTCTCATACACTATCATACGATTATTCATGTATTGTACAAGCTGTAAGAGGGAGAACATGTTTGCCTGTTTAACTAACTCTCCTTGAGGAAGACGTCTTCTTTCGAGCTATTCTTCATACTCTAAACATGTATGCAGAGCGGAACCGAGGTTATCAATGGATTTTTCCTCAAGCCTATGATGGTAAGGGAAAGGTAATGCATTATAATAATGCATGAAATCGGCTTGGTTCTGAGGTTGAATGAGTTCAGGTATTTGATTGTATAACTTAGTGAAACACAAGTTGAATGACTTGATGGTCTCACCATCCTTATAGGTGATGTTATTGTACTCCTGTAACTGCTCAGCTGGGATTTTAGATTTTCCATAGGTGGATTTGAACCAATGGACTACTCCCAAGTAGACAAAATATTAGGAGGAAGGTCAAAGAAATTAGTCATAGCCTTTCCTTCCAAGGAATCGACAAATAAACGCATGAAAGTATCGTTGTCATTGGTTCCTATGTTGTGACAGGCATTAGAAAATGCCACCAGGTGTTCATTTGTAGTGACATTGTTATTCCCTGAAAACCTAGGAAGATGATCTTTGAATTTAGGAAGTGGATGGGTAGCAAGTGCTAAGTTAAGAGGAGAGGAAACATGCCACAGTGTGGTTGTAGAGTCTTCTTCAAATTGAAAAATCCCATACTTTTTAATGACTTTGGTGGGGTTTATGGTAGATTGGATAGGGACATGGTGGCTATATAAGATACCAATCATTGACGAAGCTGAATACTGAGAGGAGGAAGCACTTCTAGTGCCACCAGAGCCACCACTAGATGCCATCTTGTGGATGATAGGTAAGGGAGAGAAAGACGAACTCGAAGAATCAGACAAGGTTCTCCCTAGAGAACTTTGTTGGGTTGATAACACAACGTTCCTTCTTCCTATTTTAGCAATAGGATTATTTTCAGGTGATAAGCCTCTTCTTCTCCTAGAAACAAGAGGGTCTAAGGACATGAAAATAAGGTCAAGGCTGAAGGAAAAAGAAGGTTTATTTCTGATTTCTAGGTTGTCTACGTTTAGCTTCACAACTTTCTTGGGAACTAATGTCTTGTTCAATTGCTTCCCATGAATGATTAAGCTCAACCTGAGTATTAACAGTTTCTAAAATGGTGTTAAACAAATTCAAAGAAATGCTGGTCTGACCTTGAAGACCGGGCTCAATATTGGGCTTCCTTCCAACATATACAATCATTAAGAAATAAAACAGTCAAAGAATCAATATTAGAAAAATAGATGTATTCGATAATAATCAAGCATAAAAAACAACCAGAGAGATATTGAAGATCTCCCCAATATGGTCACCAAATAAATGTTGAGGAAAAGATATGAAATGATCTTACTCAAGCATTTTCATATCTTACTTGGCTAAATAAAGATAGACGGGAATATCACCCTATGTTTATAGCCATCAAAATTTGTTTCCTAATTCACAAGTATTGATTACAAGTGCTTAGGCTGATCTTTTTATAAATGAAAGTCTGCTGGAAAATTCATTATTTATGTAATTTTCTACATATAACAGATGCTGAAATAAATATAGAGACAGAAGTAAAAACACCAAGTCAATAATCAAAATAGATGAGACATAAAGAAATCGTTTATTCCATTCAAATTTATCAAAAGAATCATTCTCTTTACAAAATTCCCTGGGGAATTTTGGACCAAAGTCAAACTTAGATGTCCCCAATGAAAACCATACAAAAGGACTCCTGACAGAAGGTAAAAAACTGAACATTAAAATATGGATCAACTTGCCACAGATTGTTGCCCACTCAACTCTGCACAATAGCCTTTGTCAGTCATGAAATTTAATTCACAAACAGACAAGTCTACATAGACTATCAAAGATAGATCAACACCTCTGAAAACAAAATGTCTGAAGGATGTAATTCAACTCTGAATCTTGTTGTCTACAATAGGACCCTGCTATCATAAAAGAGAATTAGGCTTTTAATGAATTAAAGAATGAATGAAAACTGAATTATCTCAACAAAACTTAGAGCAGACCTTAGTATGCTTCTCCTTCTATTCTCCTCTTGTTCCTTCTTTTCCTTTTGCATTTAAGCAATTAGAATTAGTTGATCTACTTCTTTAGTTAAGTTAACTAAAACTCAACCAACTTTTTAGTTAAGAGGGAAAAGTAATAAAATCATAATAAGGGTTTTTAATAAATAATAACTAGTAGGTGGGACCCTTGTGACTCCCTTTAGTTCTTTAACAAACATAAAACAACTAGTTAATCAATCAAAACATCCCTTCTTGTGACTCCCATCATCACTCTCATATTTTGACAATTTATATCAATGATAATTGAAATTATTTCCAAAAATATATTATCCATATATCCAAAAAATAATGTGTTGTCCAAAATTTCAGAAGTCAACAATTCTCAACGATCAATAAATAAAAACACTTAAAACCCATATTTTCCACTCTGGGATGCAATCTTTCCCTTGTTGCTATTGTCACCCTTTTATCTCTCTGAATTTTCCTTAGGGTGTGTGGATCCTTTAGGCCTAATCTCACTGATCACATGAGAGAAATCATCTCTCAAATGCATGCGGGAGGACACAGATTTGGCAGAGTCATTTGAGGGTGAGGAGGGGGAAGAAACGACTTTTCCTTTGTCAGGGGCATGGTGGGCCTTGGTTTTTAACATTTTTCTTGCATGGGAAGACTGTACTGGTGAGTGGATAGGGGCAGATTGGACAATTTGATTAACATGTGGAGGAGCAGGTAGAGACAAGTTAGGCCAGCCACGATGTTGGGAGATTGCTTGGTGGAGAATCTCTTGCCATCCGTTGTTTTCAGGAAATTCAGGTTGTAGTGAGACATGAGGGGGAACTGGGATACCAGGGACATGTGGGGCTTGGAAGGGAGGCCTTTATGGCCTTGGTTGGACCACTCCTTGCCCAATCTAGTTAAAAAATCCAGCTTGAAATAGCTAGCCCAACTCTTGTGAGTCTGCATCAAAATGTATAGAGAACCTTGGCCTTCTAGGCCCCCTATTCCAATTTCCTATGCCTCTGTTACCCGGACTATGGCTACCTCTGCTGAAAAAGCTCATTCTTGTATGCATTATTGATTATAAAATAGTTTCTTCAACAACCATACATGACATCTCTTTTAAATATGAAACAAAGTTTGGCTCAGTAACACATCAGAGTCATGCAATCTAATCCATACATTAATTTAATACTTGTCAATGAGCAGGGGGTGAATAAGGGTTCTGGGATATGTGAGGGATTGTATTGAGATAAAAGTGTTAAAATGAGGGGGGATAAATCATGATTACTGCTCACAAATCATCAAACAATCAACTGTATCGTAAATCAAAAGAATATATCACTAGTGTGATCCTTTAACTGTCATAATACATAATTTATCTTAACTATAATTAAATTTTAAGAAGAGGGAGTGGATAATGAATATGGGAAGGTAAGGGGAGTTGTAATGTGAGAAAAGTGAAATAATGGTAGGGAAAAGAACGAATATTGTTCGTAAAACCAATTAAGTAATCCATAAAATAGCTCTGTATTCAATACAAAATATTCCAACACCAATTAAACAATTACTGTGTGTCAAAAACTGTTCACTGTCCCACATCCAATTTCTTTAAAATTCTCAATTAACACAATGTATAATCATACTCAGAATCACTATGCCTTTCAACATTCTTGTTAAGGGAATATTTGTTTCTTTTCATTTCCTTCCCTTTTTTTTATTTAAAAGAAAATCAAAAGGAACACACAATCACATTGCTTCATCTCTGTCTAACATATATTTCTATAAGATACCAACCACTGCCCATAATTCACAATTGCCCAAATCAAACATAGATACAGGTATTTTTCCAAGTTGAACATACTATTTTAAAAACTTGTCAGATTTCACTCTTCTGATAAAACTTGCATTGAAACCAAAATACAAAACCCAAGCTTCATTTCTGATGGTGCAATTAAATAAAACAATGCACGATGTATCCATAATCCATACACAATAGACAACAAAGTCACAATCATCATTTTCCCCAACTTGCAATGATACCGATCGGGATTAATAAAACACACAACAACCACCAACTAACAATTGACACCACACTGTAGGAGCACAACAACCAATGCATAATGAAAAGAGGCAACCCTATGACTGTACATTACCATTTACTCCCAATCAACCAATTCAATAAAAAAAAATGAGCTAGGTTATTGATGCAACTATCACAACAAAAGGAGGCAACCCCTCGACTGTATACCGATTATCATCCCCAATTACAACTTTCCAACAACCCGATCAAACAGAGATGAGACAATACTCAAAGAAACTATCATAACCACTCAACCAATTTATGAAAGTCAACAAGATACCTGACAAGAGTGAAAATAGTTGGGGTTATCAAAATCGGGCTCTATAACAATGAACACAAGAAGTAATCAAGAGTTCACTCGGTCATCAAAGCATAGAGAGACTAGAGGTCGAACATATCAACAATAGGCAGAGACCCTTCGAAAAAAGAATGGTGGAACTACAAGATTTTATCACTCTTAGTTTGTGTAATAGCGTGACAGTTCCACACTTGGTAGGGTAGGCAACGATTTAGAGGAGCAACAATTGCTCAATGGACAGTAACAAATACCAAGAACACATAGAGGAATAACCCTCACACCTTTCTTAAGGCTGAACCAATTTATAACAATGCTAGTGGAAATGCAGACCCGAGGTATCACCAACAACCATAAAGCATATATCTTGGCATAATGGCCATCCCTTAACCAACTTGATCGATGTCAATACCACAAAATAATCCCATGACTAGGTGAATAACCCACAACCATGGCTCTGGAAGATACACAGTGACAAAAAGGTAGTTCGAAAACATATACAACCCCATAGCAACTTGAATACATCTAGACATAGTTACCATAACTGTGAGGAAGTGGCTAGCAAGGCTAAACAGAGCGAAACCCTCCAACAAAATTCCCATAACTACTTAAAACAATAGATAGCCATCATAGTTTTCACCACACACAACAACCAACGAAATCATAACTTCAACAAACTAATTCTTTCATTTGCAAAATGAATAACCACACTGTCATTCCAGAGAAAATACCCATGCATTTACACAGTTGCCAATCTCAGGAAAATACAAACCAACACATTACTGAGCCATCGTTCATTTCATACACAGAGAAAAATTCATGGATGGCCGAAAAACACCATACCTATAAGCAATGGATTTAAAAAGGGTGAGCTAGTCGAGCAGTTCCTTCCAGGCTTGAATCTCAGAGCTTAACCACCAAAAAAACCAAATGAAACAATAACCATGCTAGGGTGATGGATCGATGGGAGAAGTATGGAGTGATGTGTATTTATTGCACGTCACTTCCATTTTCCTCACATTTAATTTCGTAGTACACGCCGGCCAGCCAAATACCATACCATTAACCATGCCATTAATTCCATACATTGAAACTTGCGACATATTGCTTGCCAATTCCACCAACCAAAATCCATATTAACCATTGCCAAAAAACATACGATACCATATGTCAAAATGCACCCAATATAACTAAAATACAATTCACATAGCCACTAACCATTGCTAGTTATGATTAATACTAACTTCTTTTCACTTCATTTGCACATAACCTCTTAACATAGCATAGTATAGTCCCTTTCTTTTGGAATTTTTTGTTATAAATATCTTTCCATTTATTTTGTTTTATGTTGTTACTAACATATGTCTTGTACATGTGTAGCCAGGTAATAATCATGGTGATATCATCAAATGTAACAACTTTGGTATATTCCACCCATAACATAGAATTAGAGATTAGAATAAGGGAACATCACATAAAATGCATTATTCACCTGCCATTATGTCAAAAACAAAACCAAGACTGCATCATCAACCATATAATACCTTGTAATAAGTATTGATAAAGCAACATGAAAAGTGTGATATGACTATCTTCGAGCCTCTAGTCTACAAGGGGATCCCACCTACTAGTATTATATCTTATTAGCATAGTTTAAATAATAGGATTTAGCAATACTTTGCGGGTGAATTCCTCGTTGTGATTTTTATCGTCAACATGTCTTTCGCGTGTGCCAGGTGCAAGCGGTACACGAAAAAGACCCTCTGAATAACAACCAATGAGGAAAATTGCTGACAAAGGAGAGGAAACCACCAATAAGGCTAATGGAATCCAAGACACTGCACTAATCCCAATGTGTGAATAGATGTCTTTCCATTGAACACAAGGGAAACCACCCAGTCAATGACCAATGATGAAATGTCGATTGTTGGGTTCAAGGTTACCTACCAATGAGGAAAGTAGGACCAGGGTGTGCAATAGGAGTACAACTTCATGTGATTATGAGAAACACTGAGGGTATGGCCAACATGCAAAGTCAAGAGTTCTGAGGAATGGACAACACATGTTGATAGACATCCTTTGAACAAGAGCATGAGACGTATGGAAGACTCTGGCAGCATAGACCCAATGATGAAACCATGAGATGCAGGAGGCATCAATCAAATTCTCCATAGGGACTGGAAGAGTAACCGGTCGGGGGAGTAAAATTTCTATAACGAGCTTAGCTTCCTAAGGTCATGCTAAAACCAAAATTATGATCACAAGTGGACCCAAAAAATTTGTGCTCTGTTCAAAGGCGACATGACGGCTTCCAACATAAGACAATACTCCCTTCCCACCCATCTTTTTTTTATTTTTTCATAGTCAAATGAATGTTATGATACAGAGGAGGAAATGAGTGTCACAAGTAATAAAAACTAGTTCCATCAGTGGAACATACCTATGCTCAATGCAAGGAGGTGCATGTGGGAGACAAACACTTAGGTAATGTTCCCTCCTAGGTAGAGGGTGTTAAGTTGCGAAGGATATAAACAAGGCTCTGCTTGGTTGAGGATGCAAAATTGCCGAGGCAAACAATTTATAATGCAAAGAGAGAATCAATGATAAGATCAATACTGCAAGCAGGGGCATGAGATGCAATCACAACTTAATGCCAACAAATTTCCTTTTTCATAATATTAGTCTACTTGGTTTGAAAAATGGATAAACTTGTACCAAATAGACATCCTTTCAAATCCAATTTACGAGTGTGAAAGAGACAATTTCTATCGACAATATTTTCACTTTTTGAAAACAAGTTAGAAAAGAGATTAAATCAGAATCGTTGAGATGTTTCTAGGTGACATGTCATGGGGGAGGCCAAGGCTCTCATGTAGGATTTCTGTGAAAGGTTAGCATCTGACGAATAGCCGACATGAGCTTGGAAAACCCAAAGCTCTCTAAGTTGAGGAGGATAAAGTGCTAGCGGAGGTTACCTTCTCCATGATATATCAAATAATGTCTCTTACTTGAAAGGAAATAGGAGGAGGCATTGGATACCCTACAATACCATCCCAATCAAAGGGAACTTCTCTAGGACTTGAAGGGAGAGTACTTGAGGAGAATAAAACTCTCTCTTGTTCAGAAGGTGTAGTACCAGAAATGCTAATGACATGGTTGAAGGACGCATCACCCTCCAAAAGGAGATTTGGATTGACTGGAGATTGCACTGGTACAACCACTTCTTCAACCATTGGTTGAATATGATGTGAGACAACAAGGTCAAGTGAAGCATCATCCCCCAAAATAAGAGTGGTGTCGGTCTAAGATTGCATCGACATGATTGCTGGTTGAATAGGATGTGAGACAACAAGGTCAAGAGATGCACCACCCTAAAAAATAAGAGTGGGGTCAGGTGTTGATTGCATCAGCATGACTACCATGTCAATCAAAGGAGAAACATAGTGTTGGGAAACCAAAGACGACTCAGAACCCGAAGAGCCCCCAAGTGAGAACCACACTTCTGGTATCCTAGAAGTAGAAGGACACAAATGAGTAAGGTGATCTCCTTCGCAAGTATTGCAAAGGAACTTGGGCTTACGTCTGATACGTCTAGGATTCTCAATCATATGAATGCCCCCAACGTCATTTACAATGGATGGAAACATGCTCTCAACATGACTGGAAGAGGCTAGAGGTTCATCTCCCACATGATGTACAAAGGCTGGAGATGTGATATCGATATGAATCATGGAGACTAGAGTGATTCCCTTAACATGAATAGCAACAACTAGTTGTGGGTCTTCAACATGACTTGCAGAGGTCGTCGACCAATCTCCAACATGACTAGCAGTGGTTGGTGATGGAGCTCAAGTTTTATTGGAAGTGAATAGACTAGCGACAGTGGTGAGTTGTGGCATTTGAGACCAAGGTCCCAGGAAAGAATGATTTTGAGACATTGTAGGCTAGGAAGGGTCCTAGTTTACACCCTTCCCCTATCTGGAAAGGTAGTATCCTCCACCTAATTGATCCATAGAGGTTTGTATGGGCATCATCACTGAAGAAGATGTTTGTGAAGAGACAAAAGTATGATACGGATTATTCAAGTGAGGATATATGTTTCCCCCATGTGAAGGGGTTTCGTGAAGAGGGTATTCCGAACCATAAAAATGATTCCCCCTGTATGAAATACCCGAGGATATATGTGGACCCACCATGGGAAAAGTGTTCGTAGGAACTGACATAACAGATGAAGGATACATGAATGGGGTGTAATAAGTAGAATAACCACCCATTTGAGTATTGGCTCCTGAAAAAACATGGCTAGGACTAGATCCGTAAGAGGGGAGATTCCAACCTCCCACAATGAGAGTTGGTTGAGGGACATGACTCCTATCAAATGAAGATGTAGACGGTGGGGCCATGGTGCCCCAGATCCAAAACTAGGATTCACATAAGTGGGCCAGGGAGAGGATGGAAAGGGTGAAGGCACGTTTGGCATATCAATAGGAAAAATCTTAGAGACCCAAGGGATGGATTGAGTGTCATAATTATGCATACCATTAAGAGAAGTGGATAGATTCATCCACATTAAATGAGTGAACATCATGGGGGGGTAGCAGTAAAGGAGAGAGTCACAAGAACTCCACTATCCATGACAATGACAACTCAAAGCATGATATAAAATCTCAAAGGTCTACTAATAATCAAAGAGCACACCAAAAAATAATCAAATGGCCAATATGCACACAAACAGGATAAAGTGTTTGAAAGGGACCTCCCTCTCTAAATTAGGTATGCCTCGCCCAAGAGGGGCTTGAGACTCCGCTACTAAAGATTGGAGGAAATACAATTAGTTATAAGGGCCCTCGTGGGATTAACAACCAGTCGATCAGATCCCCCTAGAGAGGTAATCCTCCATAAAGGCTGTGTGATGTCTGACCCTTATCTGACCCAAGGTACCTACAGAATAACCCCTACAAGTAACCTATGTGGTACCTAAGTCAAGAAACTAAGCAACCATGGTATAGCTGATGCACATGAAAATAGTCGTAAGTCAAGTCCACCGTATGGGTAGGGTAGAAAAGCTCGAAACCTTGAAATCAACATCTCTCACAGAGGTAAGGGCACTAGCAAGATCCCCATATATGAATAGATCCCCAGAAATATATCTGATGCTAATAAGTTATCGGGGGGATATCCCTTCAACCGACCTCACACAACCTCACACTTAACTCCGGTGTAAGTAGAGCCTCCTAATATCATTGATTATACAATGGATTTCTCCACTCCCTTAGTCAGACACATATGTTGATTTAATGTCCTTGGAGAAGTTTACTCACAAAATCATATTCCAAGGCTCTAAATCCTAAGCTATTTTGTGCACCCTAGAAAATAAAATTGTTACTAATCAATTTTAAATTATAGCGTTATTTTTAATGGCCTTTCTTACTCAAAAGGTGCGGTCATGAAACTAGTGATGTTATGAATCAACAAGTAAAATAAATGAATATGAATACAATGCAAAGTCCTAACTTAAATTTCCAATAAATGATATGCTTTTTAAAAATGCAATTTTCAATTCAATTATGCATTTCTAAATAAAATGCAATCTTTCTTTACATCCACTAATATAAATGTCAAAGACTCAAGAGATCAAAATGCCAATCAATGCAAAATGACTAATATTTTTGTATTTTCAATATAAGAGAATGAAAATGCAAGGACTAGAGAGCAACTTGATATAAATACTCTATTGTGTATAGACAGAGACAACCCAAGTAGAATATCAAGGAGAAAAACACTCAGCCCAAGGTGCATGGACAATCAAAATGAAAATATGTTGAGAAAGGCACCGCTCAAAAATTCAACCAAAGACAGGCTTCATGTCATTCCAAAAACACTTAACAGTCACCATAGAGACCCAAGAAGACTAAAAAATAATCAAAACCTACCCAACAACCACTAAACCCAACAAGCAAGTAACAAAGGTTGATGTACACGGCTGTTCAAGGGAAAATCACGTATTTACGCAGCTTGCAGAAGTACAACACACATATGTATGCGACTGTAAAGCTAAAACCCATGTATATGTGTCAAAACATAGCTAGGATAAGGAGAAGGCTAAGAATCTCAGACTCAGAGTGAACAAAGGCTATTAAGAAATCATATGATAAGAAACTCAATATGAGCGAGAGGAATCTAAGGAGAAAAACACTCCAAACCCCAAAAAAGAAGATTTTATCCCCATTGTGGTCAGCAATTCTGTTACGAGGAAAATCTCTCTATGGCTAGGGGTAAACCACAATAGATTGAAATGATTGCATAAATCAACTCTAATCTCAAGTATGCTATATAAACAAATATGCTAACAAGACAAGATAAGAGGCCTACCTCGTCCAAACGTTTGATGAAGTCCACCGTTGAGCACTTGAACCAAAGAAATATACCTGCAACTATTCCTCAACAACCAAGCAACACAAGCATATGGTGATAATATATATTGTTAGCACATTCAATAGCATAATCCATCAAATTCATAACGTATACACCCATGGAATAATAATTCAAATATTTGCGAGATATTAATTGGACGAGAAAAAAATATTTCTATTAAGATATAATCAATAGAAATGAATGATTTACAAACTTCTGTGTTGGCACGGTTCAAAACTGAGAAACTAAGTTCCTTCCAGCTGGGCCTCCACCACTTCAATCCTCCACTAAAGGCAAGCTCATATAAGAGAGACAATGAAGTTCTCAATAAATAAGGGAAGAGCTTGGGGGATGAATAATGTGTTCAGACTTAAAGG
>CBVK0100854221.1:0-16028 GCA_900067695.1 Picea abies
GTTAACTCCCACTAAACTAGTGTGCCGAAAATAGAAATTTCTCCAACAATAAGTACCACAGAGCACCATAAATAAAGAGGTAAATGTGCGAGTGAGAAAAATGTCCAATCACCAACTATCTCTCGAAGAATTTCCCTATCAAAGGAAAATCCTTATCGAAGGACATCCCAAAAAAGAAAAATGCATAATAATAATTCAGGAGATGATGAAGATATAAACCCTCCTAAGGGGAACCTAAATAATCCCCATAAATTAAAAGTCAAAAGAAAAAGGACTAATTCACAGTAGGAGGGGGAAGAAATGCATGCCCCAGAAAATGATTTTTTATTGGAAAACATGGATTTGGATGTAGATATTGAAAATATTACTTTCCCAGATGTAGAAGCACTGACTAGAGAAAATGTACAACATATTTATGCACTCATGGTCCAGGAGGAGACATTTTCTGATGAATAAACATTTGTTGTGCAAAATACCCCTTTTGATAGAGAATCTAAAGATTTGGTTTTTAAAGAACTGTAAAGAGTAGAAATGGGAAACTACGGTCCACCACCGATACGAGAGATATGTTGCCTTATAAATTATCTTCCATTCATAAAGTTACAAGAGAGGCATTAGACGTTTCAATTTCCAATATGGAGAAAGAAAATGCTCAGTTAAAAGAAAAAATCAAAGAATTGGAAGAAACCCTCATGCCTCCACCTATTCTCGCTTTCCATGTTGCCATGATTCATCCTGAGAAATGTTTTCCATAAACCATAGAATCAAGTGCCAGAGTCAAGGGAATCTCAAATTTTATTATTTCTACTCGACATTTTGTCAAAGAGAATATTAAGAAAAGGATGTCATTAATATTAGATTTGTGGGATATGGAAAAAAAAATTTCCTCTCTCAGTCTGAGAATCTATAATAGCAGGGAATGCTTGAATTCATATTTGAAAAATGATGAAGGATTTTATACAGATGGAATTGTAATGTTTGCAACGAAGGTTTCAGCAATGACAAAGAAGTTGAGAAAGCAAGAAAATATACCTTCTATGAGCCGCATCAAACAACTAAAAGCCTACTGGATCGAAAGAATTAATGTATTAAAGGGACTGTCAACTCAATTGACTAATTTATCAAGAAGGAAAAATGAAGCATACTAAAAAATTCTTGATTTAGATATTGTTGGAACCACTATTGAAGTCTTGGATCCTAAGTATCTCTCAAATTCAATGCTCATGACTCGACAACATTTCGAAGGACAAGTTGAGGAACTAAAAAGGGAATTGGCTGAAAGGTTTGATACTATGATTGAATTTACACATGATGATATTGACAGTTGGCCTATCGAGTACACAAATAAAAATGAGGATATTGAGAAATTGAAAAAGAGTTGTTTGACATTAAAGTAAAAAAAGAGGTAACCACTTCTCTGCTAAGGAAGTATATTCAAGAATGGTTAAGAAATTCAATTGCCAAGACCTACGGAATTCTAGCAGAAGCAGTTACAACCGGTAATCAAACCACAACAAGCAAGGGTGCAAAAGAAACAACAACAAGCAAATGAAAAGGAGAGAGAGATCATCATAGTAAGTCAATACTGATCACATACTTCTTCCTTTATCAGTTTTCATCTAGTTATTCTTCTTTTTTAATTGAAAAGTTTAACTGAATCCCGATAAAATTCTTTTGTCTTCTTACCAGATCTTGTTGTTCGACACCCACCCATGTTCTTCTTTCTATTTCTTATTTTCTTGCACATGTTTTATTTATGGTCTGTCGGAGCCCCAATCCCAGTCCTTTAGATGAACACATTTAATTTTGATGCGTTGTAACAGACATTATTATTTTTGAGAAATCCCAGAGAACTAATTTGGGATCAATTTTGATTGTATTTTATAACTCTAAGTCTTGAGTATAAAGTATTTTAAATTGATCTATCATAATATCTTTTTGAGCTATATAAGCAATAATCTATAAAAGTTCTTATGTGCGAAAGGGCCATCTTCTTTTATTTTGAATGTGATCAGAAATTTTATTTTCACTATGATGGATGTGAGGAAATTTTGTTCATTTTTTGAAGTGTATGATGTCTGAGATTCCTAGTCCACTTATCAGGAATACTCTTTTGAAAATATACTCTTGTTTTTCAGAATTTTTATTTTTCTTGAAAATTAAAGATGGGATTGTCCTAAGGTCCTATATTATTCTTGATTCAGAATCACAAAGAGTATCATAAGCCAAAGATGAGTACCACCTCTTTAAAAATGCAGAAGGATTCATATCCTTTTGAGGTTTCCGTTTCGGTCCTTGATGGATTCAAGTGTCAACATTTTTGTCGACCATACTCGGGAGAAAAATTGAAGATTTAAATATGGTTTTGCATCACAAAAGTACATGACTTTGCCTCAGGATAACCAACTCTAGTTAGAAATCGGATTGAATAACCAATGAAATATTTTTCTTTCTATTTCTTACTTTCTTATACATGTTTTCTTTATGGTCCGTGGGAGCCCCAATCCCAGTCCTTTGGACGAACGCCTTTAATTTCAATGCACTGTAACAAACATTATTAGTTTTGAGAAATCCCAGAGAACTAATTTGGGATCAATTTTGACTGTATTTTATAACTTTGAGTCTTGAGTATAAAGTATTTGAAATTGATCTATCATAATTGTTTTTTGAGCTATATAATAAGTACTCTATAAAATTTATCTTGTGTAAATGGGCCATCTTATTTTATTTTGAATGTGATCAGAAATTTTATTTTCACTATGATGGATGTGAGGAAATTTTGTTTATTTTCTGAAATGTATGATGTCTGATATTCCTGGTCCACTTCTCAGGAATTCTCTTTGGAAAATATACTCTTTATTTTTCAACATTTTTATTTTTCTTGAGCATTGAAGATGGGATTGTCTTAAGGTCCTATATTATTCTTGATTCGGAATCACAAATAGTATCATAAGTGAAAGAGGAGTACCACCTATTTAAAAATGCAGGAGGATTCATATCCTCTGAGGTTTCCATTTCAATCCTCGATGGATTCGAGTGTCAACATTTTTGGCGACCATACTAGGGAGAAAAATTGAAGATTTAAATATGGTTTTGCATCACAAAAGTACATCAATTTGTCTCAAGATAACCAACCCCAGTTAGAAATCAGATTGAATAACCAATGTCATATTCTTCTTTCTATTTCTTAATTTCTTGTACATGTTTTCTTTACGGTCTGCGGGAGCCCCAATCCCAGTCCTTTGGATGAAGGCCTTTAATTTTGATGCACTGTAACATACATTATTATTTTTTAGAAATCCTAGAGAACTAATTTGAGATCAATTTAGATTGTATTTTATAACTCCGATTCTTGAGTATAAATTATTTGAAATTGATCTAACATAATCATTTTTTGAGCTATATAAGTAGTACTCTATAAAAGTTCTATTGTGAGAATGGGCCATATTCTTTTATTTTGACTGTGATCAGAAATTTTATTTTTACTATGATGGATGTGAGGAAATTTTTTTATTTTCTGAAATGTATGATGTATGAGATTCCCGGTCCACTTCTCAAGAATTCTCTTTTGAAAATATACTCTTTGTTTTTCAAAATTTTTATTTTTATTGAGCATTGAAGATGGGATTGTCTTAAGGTCCTATATTATTCTTGACTTGGAATCACAAAGAGTATCATAAGCCAAAGATGAGTACCACCTCCTTAAAAATGCAGGAGGACTCATATCCTCCCAAGGTTTTTGTTTCGGTGCTTGATGGATTCAAGTGTCAACATTTTTGGTGACCATACTAGGGAGAAAAATTGAAGATTTAAATCTGGTTTTGCATCACAAAAGTACATGATTTTGCCTCAGGCTAACCAACCCCAGTTAGAAATCGAATTAAATAACCAATGAAGTATTATGCATAAACTATATTACCTTGTGATAACAACAACTAGAACTAGAGAATAATTAGAAAGGTATTTGGAAACGCTAGTCCAAGAAGAAGAAAGAGATATTCTTTGAAGACAAAGGAGAGATGAAAGACAAGATGAGAGAAATGAGAGACAAGCTCGAAGGGCACAAGAGAAGGGCATGAATTGAATATGGATGAATACAAAGGACCAATCACTAGAAGAAAAATCAAGCAGTTACATACCTCATAAAGAGAAAATCATAATCTTGAAGAAAATAAGAAACTTCCAGACATGGTTGAAAGGGAAGAAAGATGTGAAGAACCACATGAAGAAAGATGAGAATAAAGAAATGAAGAAAGACAAGAAGGAATGCGAGAGGATAAAAGACATGAAGAAAGACGAGGATTTAGAAACCTTAGAAGGATAAGAGATTCCCCCCTTGATCTTTGCGATGAACAACATGATCTCCCTTTTCTTCCTAAAGGTACTTTGAAATTATTTTCCATAGATGGAACAATCGATGTTAAAAGACATGCTGATTTTTTTCTAGATGTTTATGATTTTCACCTTGTTGAACATGATGATGTGATGTTAAGGTTATTTATTCAAACTTTTTTAGGCCAAGATTATGAATAGTACATGACATTTCCCACCAGATCAATCAGCTCATTCGATGATATCGAAGCCATGAACCTGAATATGTTCGCTCCCCCAGTTGCATATCACACTATTCTCACTAGTTTTACTCAATTTTTTCTAAAGAAAAATGAGAGGATAAGAGACTTTAATCTCCGATTCAATAAAACACTAAACGATATCCCTAAAGATAAAAGGCCAAATAAATTGGTAATACTAAGTTGTTATAAGAATTCCATGCCACCAAATGTGAAGTTTACTATTAGAGCCTCCAAAATTGAGACTCTGGATGAAGAAATGACCAAAGCTACAAAAATGGAGGAAATCATGATTGAAACAAACACTAACCCTAATATTATTCTTGCAAGATTCCAAAGGAAGATGGATAATTTGAACATTAATGACCAAGGAGCATCCAGTTCGAAAAAGAATGAAGAACAAAATCCATGACCTAGTGAAAATAAGGCAGTTGGTGGAGGATTTTTTAAAGGAACTATCTTGGACGTGAAGATGGATCCTGTTGCAGTGAAGAAGACGAAACAAAGAATCGAGATTGCACAAATGAATATAAATATTAGACAAATGCAAAATGAGATAACAAGGTTAAGAAGAAATGATAATTATGGGCCTAATCTGAGGATGCCAATCCCAGAACAAAGAAGGAAGCCTACCCTAGAGAAAAGAATGAGGTTTGAAAATGTCGAAAATCAACAAGACAAAGGGTTCTGAGACAACCAACCCATAACACAGTAATACTTGATGAGTTGTACAATGAACAAATGATCAAACCAAAAAATGATTTTTTTCCAGAAGAAGTCTTTGAATATGTATAGACGGATGGATGGGAGACATCCATGTATATACCTGAAGAATATGGAGAAGATCATATCTCACAAGAAAACGTTGTCCAAACACTGGCACATGTAAATAAGGCTAAGAATAAGGAGAATTCTAAAAAATATAACGAGAAAGATAAAGAAAAAGAGAATGATAAAAGTAAGACAGCTAGCATAGAAGTCGGAAAGAAAAAAATGTTTCTCAACCCCCTTCAAATGATATATAATTTTGTTGATGACTCGAGGAAGTTAAGGATTACTTTGCCTTTCACAAAAGTAGTAAAAAATCCCCAAAAAAGGGAAAACATTTTAAAATTATTGGATGTTCCAGCTTGGAGAATTGAAGCAATAATTGTAAACCCAAAGTAGAGTCAGAATACATCAACAATAAAATTAAGAGGAAAGGTCCCACCTTTCTACATTTCAATAGAAAATCATGATGTTGTGATCCACAATTGTCTAGTAGATTTGGGTGCAACAGACAACATCATGCCCTTGGTGGTTATGGAATCACTTGGCATGAGTTACACCAAGTACTATGAAACAGGAGAGATAATCTACACAATTGATTCCCGGAAGGTGCTAACTTATGAAGAAGTTAAATATTTTTATGCTTGTATTATTGTCGCTCCTCATATCATTACACTTTTTAATATCGTAGTTGTAGACCTACCTACAACATATGGGTTTGTCCTTGGAAGAGACTGTTTTTCCATGATAGGTGGCTATATAATGAATGATGGAATTTGTATGATGTTACCTGACGAAGATGGAGAAATGATCAAGGTTCCCCGTGAACCCAGGAGACCCTTTTCTTTTAAAAAGAAGGACAACAAGTTGATGGAAGACTATATAGATGTTGGTATTGGGAACTATGTTATCCTTGATATGGAGAAAATCGAGGATATAAAGGATTATTATTTTTTTGTCTATCGGAGAATTTCATTTGATGGAGCTTGTTCAAGCTCAAGGAGTGGAGTTTGGATTGTACTCAAAAGAACCGAGAAGATCGTATACCCACATGCCATCAGACTTGAGTTCCCTTGTACAAATAACAAAGAAGAATATGAGGCTCTAATTCAAAGAATGATACTAGCATTGGAGATGAAGATCAAACATTTGATTATGGCTGGTGATTCGGAAATTGGTCATAAATCAAGTCACTCAAAAGTATAAGATTAAAAAAGAAAGGCTCAAATTATATTTCAAAAGAGTAAATGAATTAATGGAGACTTTTGGTTCTTTCAATATTTCTTTATTGCAAGGGATAAAAATCAGAAGGAAGATTCTTTAGCATTGGTTGCTTCATTGTCAAACCCAAATGATATTCAGAGTTAAATATCTTTCTAATTAAAAATAGTTTTTCTACCTTTAGTCCCATATAATTGATATTATCTTCAGGTGTTTGAAAATGATGAAGACTTAAAGGATTTCCTAGCAAATGAAAATGATGATGAAGATAATAGTATTGCTCATGTCCCAGAGAATTGTGTCTATTCTGAATCTTTTTTCACAAGAGATGATCATACAAAGAGTCTCACTAAAGAAGTGTCATCCAGAAAAGTGCAAGAGACGAAGAAAGTTAATATTGGGACTGATAGTTCCCAGAAATACATAAACTTGGGAGTTGACTATACATTTGAATAACTTGATCAATATATTTCCCTCTTCAAAGAATGTTTTGAATTTTTTTCTTGGAGTTATGATGATCTAAAGGCCTATGACAAGTCGATATTTCATCATATTATCCCACTAAGAGAAGGAGCAAATCCCTTTAAGAAAAAAATAAGGATGATGAATCCAAAATTAAAACTGTTGGTGAAAATCAAGTTGGAAAATTTGAAGAAAGCCAGAATAATATATCCCATCAAACACTCTGACTGGATTTCAAAGCCAGTGATTGTGAGGAAGAAGATTGGGGATATTTGGATGTGTGTGGATTTTAGAGACCTCAACAAGTCAAGTGTAAAAGACAATTATCCTCTACCTAATATGGAATTCCTTCTTCAACAAGTCACTGGATCTTATTGTGTGTCCATGCTACATAGTTTCTCTGGATACAACCAAGTTTCAATCACAGAGGAAGACAGGCCTAAGACGACTTTCATAACACCATGGGAGACATATGCATATGCTCATATGAATTTTGGTTTGAAAAATGATAGAGAAACCTTCCAAAGGGCTATGGACCATGCATTTGAAGGTTTGATAGGAAAATTCATGGCGGATTACCAGGATGATCTAACAGTCCATTCAAAAACAAGAAGTGAGTGTATTAATAATCTGAGGAAAGTATTTGAAAGATGTAGAATGTATGGTGTCTCTCTAAATCCAAAGGAATGTTTATTCGTTGTAACTGAGGGAAAGTTGTTGGGGCATATTGTATATAAATAAGGAATCTATATTGACCCAGAAAGGGTGAAGGATATCAATGAACTCAATCCTCCATCTTATAAAAAGGGAGTCCAATCATTTTTTGTCAAGATAAACTTTGTGTGAAGATTTTTTCCAGATTATGTGAGCATAGTAAAGTTGATTAATGTGTTGTTAAAGAAAGATTAAAGGTTTGAATGGAATTCAAATACAAAATAATCCTTTAATAACATTAAAATGTCAATTACCAAAACACCTGTGCTCATCAGTCTGGATTTTCAAAGATATTTTATTATGTACTCATTTTCCACACAGAGTGTTGTAGCATCAGTCCTTAATCAAATAAATTCTACAAGCGAAGAGTTACCAATCAAATTTATGATTAAGATCCTCCACGATTATGAATTAAGATACTCAAAATTGGAGAATCAAGACTTGTCTCTTGTAAACGCAGTAGCACATTTTAGGACCTACATTTTAAATTTTCATGTTAGAGCATATGTTCCATCCTCTCCAATGAAGATTATTTTGAACCAACAATTGAGAGAAGGGAAATGGGCAAATTGACTGGAAAAAATTCAAGAATATGACATTGAAATCAAGCCTCTGAAAGCAGTCAAAGGCAAAGTATTGTGAAATCTCATTGAAAATAGTGATGTCCTAAATGGAATGATTTTGCTTTCCATTGGAAAACCTATATCTAATTCAGAGTGGTATAAAAATATTGTATTTTATTTGAAATATGAACAATTTCCCATTAGCATGACTCCAAAGGAAAGAAGGAATTTAAAGATAAAGTCAAACCAGTATGTCTTGATTGTTGAAGTATTATTCAGAAGGAATTATGATGGCATGTTACTGAGATGTGTTGAAGAAAAGATAGCTAAAGAACTGATACAATAATTTCATGAAGGAATATCTAGAGGAAATTTTGCACCTACTGCCACAACGCATAAAATAATAAGAGCCAGATATTATTTGCCATCAGTCTTCAAGGATTCATATGCGATGGTGAGAAAATGCACCCTTTGTCAACAATTTTCAGTAAAGATGAAATGGTCTACAATGCCTTTACAACCCATGTCAGTAGAAAAATCGTTCACACAATGGGGATTGGGCGTCATTAGGCCAATAAATTCAAAATCAAGTAAGGGGCATGTATATATTCTTACTGCTATAGACTATTTCAAAAAATGGCAGGAGATAATAACATTGAAAAAGGATGACTCTGAAGAATTGATTAAATTTTCCAAGGATAATATATTATCAAGATTTGTTGTTTCAAAGAAATTAATTACAAACAATGGCTCAATTTTCATTAGATCAAAGTTCACAAAATTTTGTGGAGAATATGGTATTGTGACGCGACAATCATCGAATTATTATCCACAAGGGAATGGCCTAGATAAATCTACAAATAATACGTTGATTAAAATCCTAAAGAAAACTATCGATAGAAATCAAAAGAATTGGCATTTGAAATTGATAGATGCTTTGTGGGTGAGCAGAATGGCTACAAAATATAGCATTGGGATGTCCCCTTATATGTTGGTTTATGGAAAGGAAACAAATATGCAAATCAACCTCGAATTGAATGCCTTGGTTTATGCAGTCAGCATGGAAGATACCGAAGAAACTTCCCCTTTGAAAAGGAGATTGAATCAATTATTGAAATTAGAAGAAGAAAGAAGTGAGGCCTTGCATAAAATATCATAGAGGAAAAAAAATGTTAAGAGATACTTTGATCAAATTGAAACGATCAAGAACTTTCAAAAAGGGGAATTGGTATTACTTTGGAACAGATAAAAGGAAAATCCATCAATGCATACGAAATTTTAGGCACTCTAGATCTGGCCTAACTTCGTTAAGAAAATTCTGGGTTTTAATTCATATATGCTTAAAGAAATGAAGGGAAATATGTTGATGTTTCATGTCGATGAGAAACATATGAAAAGTTTCTTCTCCTGAAAAACATTCTCTTTTCTCTGTACATAGATTTTTCATTTTATTTTGTACATCCTCATTGTCTCTACTCCATTTCCCAAAGGATAAAACATCTAGTCATGAGATTCTAGATTCTTGATAACCCGTAGGGGGTTATCATCCCATAGTTAGATCCAGTTTTTGAACCCCTTTTGCGCTTCCCCTTTATTTATATTTTCCCATTTATTTTCTTACCTTTTCTTTTCCCTTCCCCAATCTCTCGTGTTCCCCTCTTTTTCCCTTTCTTTGTTGTAATAATATTACCATGCTTAGTTGTTTTCATTATGTTTGTGGACGCTCAGACATGCGTACTTTCATACTCATGTTATCCTCTCTTTACCTTTGTATAAGTCCGTCCAACACTTAGATTATTTGTTCATCATGGACTTTCATACTTTTGGACTCGCGGACCTGCCTTTTCATACTAGTCACCCACTATGATTCTCCACCATTACATGTCCCTTCCTTCACATTTTTTGATGTCACATTTAATTTTATCACTATAGACTCAACTATTAAATTTATTGTTGAAGTGGTTGTTAATTAATGATGATTATATCGACTCTAATGATATTTATTTTGAGTTAATGCTCCCATAAAAATAAATCTAACTCAAAATCATTTTACTATGCAAAGTTGTGTTTCAAGAAAATATGGCCAGCTCTGCGAAGACAGTAATGAGAAAATAGTCTTTCAGTGGTGATACTTTGAACCTCCTCACTAGAGAAGACCAGAACTATCATTGGTCTCGCTCATACTGGTATTATTCAACTTTGTTGGGTAAAGAGAACAACAAGGTGTGGACCTCAGGAATAGTTCTCACAGGATGCATTCCAGAAGTCTTTGAATGCAAGGATATTGTCACCTGGTGCATCTACAAGCTTATTCAAAACATAAGGGTCGTCACGTTGCAGAATAGTTTTCCTATTTCATTGGCATCTTCAATATTCAGAGAGATGTTGAAGTTTCCAGATTCGAACATGGTTTATAAAGGGGAGGAAGCTATAAATTTCCTAAAAATAAAGAATAACATAATATAAATTATTCAAGAGGATCTACATGAACCTGCATCAATTCCAGAAGATATATCCATAATTCAAGTAAGTTCCTTAAAAAATACTTATAAGCAAATTGCCTGATTGTTTACATAAATTGTTGGCCAAGACTCTACATAAACCATTCCCTGAATGGCATTATATATACTACATTTAGTGGTTCATGAAAATGTTATCTTCGACTGGGTGAAGATTATTTCGAATGAAATCATTACACATTTGACTAATTTCAAGACCGAGAAAAAGTTTGATATGTCATCTTATATGATATTTTCTATTACATATTGTCACATCTTTTAGGGTTTAATCATTTCCCGAAGAGTGAAAATAAAGATGGACACTGTGGCCATGTGGTATCAAGCTCTATGGAGGCAAAGAGTCAACCATCATTTCTATGAGGTATATTATGATTTTGTTTCTAAACTAAAGAAGTTTTTATTTGGGGAAGACACTTCCCGACTATCATTGGAGGCAACGACTTTTCTAAAGGGAAAAGGAGTTATTGAGAAAATGGAGGACTACAATATCATCAAGGTTTTCTGCTCTATCGAAAGACCTATTTTTCTCCCTTATTATATATCTGATAAGTTGTTTATAATTGAGACAATATAAATTTTGGTTCCATACTTTCTCTGAAAAAAGAAAAAAGAAGTTCATACCACTCCCGTGGAAAGTTGGTGAAATTCTTCTCTGAGGGATTTCCAAAATAGATGAATATGTTGCTTGTTTTGATTATTCTAACCTAAGATTCGTAGAGGAAATGAATGGTTTCAACCCTAATCATATTTTTTATAATCATTTTCTTTTAGTTGGATTCATCCCTGCACTTATAAATTCAGCCATCGGAGGAGAAGAATAAAATGACAGCCACAATCCAAATAATAAAGAATCTGACAAAGAATCTGGATATATAGAGACTGTTATAAGTACCACAGAGCAGCATAAAGAAAGAGGTAAATCCACAAGTGAGAAAAATGTCGAGTCACCAGCTATCTCTCAAAGAAGTTCCCTACCAAAGGCAAATCCTCATCCATGGACATCCCACACAAGAAAAATGCATAGTAATAACTAAGGAGATGATGAAGAGAGGAACCCTACTAAGGGGAACCTGGAGTAGCCCCATAAATTAAAAGTAAAGAGAAAAAGGACTAATTCACAGCAGGAGGGGGAAGAAACACATGCCCCCAAAAATAATTTGTTGTTCGACAACATGGATTTCGATGTAGATATTAAAAATATTACTTTCCTAGATGTAGAAGCACCGACTGGAGAAAATATAAAACATATTTTCATGCTCATGGTCTAGGAGGAGACATTTTCCAATGAAGAAACATTTTTTTTGAAAAATGCCTCTTTTGATAGAGAGTCTAAAAAGTTGGTTTTTGAAAGAACTACAAAGAGTAGAGCTGGGAAACTACGGTCCACCATTGATATGAGAGATATGTTGCCTTCTATATTATATTCCATTCATAAAGTTACAGGAGAGGCACTGGAAATTTCAATTGTCAATATGGAGAAAGAAAATGCTCAGTTAAAAGAAAAAATCAAAGAATTGGAAGAAAACCTCATGCCTCCACCTATTATGGCTTCCCTTTTTTCCATGATTTGTCTTGAGAAACATTTTCCAGAAACCCCAGAATCAAGTGCCAGAGTCAAGGTAATCTCAAATTTGATTATTGATACTTGAAATTATGTCAAAGAGAATATTAAGAAAAGTATGTCATTAATATTAGAGTTGCAGGATATGGAAAAAAAAAAATCCTCTCTCAGTTTGAGAATCTGGAATAACAGGGAATACTTGAATTCAAATTTGAAAAATGAAGATTATATAGATGGAGTTGCAATGTTTGCAATGAAGGTTTCGGAAATGATAGATCAGTTGAGAAAGAAATAAAATATACCTTCTCTGAGTTGCATCAAACAACTAAAATCATCCTGGATTGAAATAATTGACATATTAAAGGGACTACCAACTCAATTGACTGATTCATCAAGAAGGAAAATCCAAGCATACTAAAAAATTCTTGATTTAGATATTGTTGGAACCACTATTGAAGTCTTGGATCCTAAGTATGTTGGAACCACTATTGAAGTCTGAGATCCTAAGTATCTCTCAAATTCAATTCTCATGAATCAACAACATTTCAAAGGAAAAGTTGAAGAACTAAAAAGGACATCAGATGAAAGGTTCAATATTATGATTGAATTTACACATGATGATATTTCCAACTAGATTGTTGAGTACCTGAACCTTTAATCGCTCTGAAGAAACTACAACCTAGGGTTTGAAAGAAGCAATATCAACAACACACAGAATGGTTACCAAAGGGGGAGGGAGTGGAACCCCCTCATACAAGTAGGTAGTGGTGGATAGGGGGAAAGGCCCACAGGGCGTGGGTTTCAAAGAACTGCTGACAAGAACCTCGGGATCAAGATTGGAAATGAACCAGGAGAGAAACCAAGAAAAAAGGTAACGCATGGGGGAGGAAGTCAAATAAGCGCAGAAGGAAGCATAGGAACCATCAAACCCCAGTGGGACAAATGGGCGCCACCCATGTGAACCTAAAACCACAATGATACTAAGAGTTATACTAGAAGACCCACAAATGCAAATCTATCGGGACCAAATGAAGACTAATGCACTAATTTGAAAATTCATGGGGATGTGGCCCACGGAAAGAACATTGTGCAACTAGATAAAATATCACTGGAAGCCAAGTGGAGAAGTGGAACTTCACCTGGTCTCGAAATATTTCTTCACAATAGTTTTTATGAACCTGGAGGGCATAGATAAAGTCTTTGAGGGGGGTCCATACTTCCACGCCTCAGTAGGGTTGTACATGTGGTCGTGGAAGGAAAACTTATCCCAGAAGAAAGAAACCTTTAAAAATGTCCCAGTCTGGCTGAGATTTTACTCCCTACTGTTAGACTACTCGTTGTTATCCACCTTCGAAGCAATCGAGAATAAGCTGGGAAAATATGTCAAGACATTGGAAGCAACCCTAAAATGGATATATACATAATATGAAAGTATCTACATAGAGATGGATGTGTTGGGGGCGCTCCCAAAACCATAATCCTAGAATTCAGGGATGGGGAATGGATACAAAGCATCGACTATGAGCATATCCCCTTCCAATGTAGAATATTCCATGAACATGGACACCTAATCAGAGAATGTCCGCTCAACAAAAAAAAAGAAATGAAACATATCAAAATACAACAGGATGAGGATGGGTTTGTAAAACCTAATTACAGAAACGGAGCAAACAAGAAACCAAGCAAAGCCCCAATAGGAAGCAACCCAAAAGCCAGGACTAGACCAGAAGGAAGGGAAAAGGATAACCAAGGGGAATAAGGAGGAAAGGAAAAGAAAAAATCTAGAGAAACCAGGGAATAATCAACTCAGGAGGATACAAATATTCCAAGCAATAAGAGGGAACAGGGAGGTAGCGCAAGTCCTATGGAAAGAGGCAACGAAAATACCAACACCCCAATGCAGGAGGAAAATGAAGACTCGGACATGACACCAAGCGAGGTAGGCATGGAAGATCCGGATCTCAAAAACATTATGGAAAGTGAAGGAATATACCTCCTGAACATATTGGAACAATGGAAAAAGCAGGGAGTAGACAACGTGCCAGCGAAGAAACTATTTCGTATCCAATACATTTTCCTTCTGAGAGAGGAAGAAAAAACCATAGGGATCAAGCGCACGCATGGTGATATAGGACACCTGGGAATCAAATCAAGTGAGGGACAATCATAGCAGTCACCCAAGCAGACAAGGTGAAAGAAAGGAAGGAAATCAAACAACATTGCCCTACAAGAACTAGGAGCCCTGCTGATCAATTCATGTAAGATCAAAAAGATCTTCCCCAACTCCCCCCCACATTTTTAAATGAATATTATAACATGTAATATAAGAGGCCTAAACAACCAATGAAAACAAATAATCCTTAAAAATAGACTGAGGAAGGAACAACCTGACCTATGTTTCATTCAAGAGACAAAATGCAATGTAGACAGAATGGAAACAATCAGTAAACAACTATGGAGTAAGTACAAGGTTTTGGCTATTGAAGGCCAACATATGGTAGGCGGTATACTCACCTTGTGGAACCCACACTCGCTAACCCTACTATCAGCTGAAGCAACGAGACACACACTTTCGGTTAGCATGAAAATTATAGGTAACACTGAGGTGATTCTATGCACAAATGTGTATGGCCCCTAGAGGTTGGAGGAAAAAAGGAGAATGCTCCTAGACCTCGAAGATCCACATGCTCGATCTCGCAACCTCCACTGGATCTTAGAAGGTGACTTCAACATCATCACGACACTTGTGGAGAGAAAAGGGGGCACCAGAAGATTAGATAGAGAAGCGAAGGAATTCTTAGCTTTCATTAAAGTAATAGAGATTGTGGACATCAGAACTAGCAATGGCCAGTTCACCTGGAATAACAAATGAATTAAGCACTACCAACTAGCTACAAGGGTAGATAGATTCCTGGTGTCGGAGTACATTATTCTACAGGGACTAACTTTCGAGTGTAGCATATTTCCATGGGGGGGTTCAGACCATTGGCCGATGCAATTGGAAGCAAACTTCCAAGCCACTCCGAAGAATAGACCCTTTAGATTTGAGAAATTTTGGATCAATCATCCTACTTTCAAGGAAAACATCAACCATTGGTGGAGGGAGGAATTACCGGATCAAGGGACAAAGATGTTCAAACTTTATGAGACTCAAGTACATCAAATACAAACTCAAGGAGTGGAACAAGGAAATATTTGGAAACATAAACCAAGAGAAGAAAAATATCGAGGAAAGAATGAGGATACTCCAGGAACTCTATATAGATGAGGGTTACATAGAGGATTGGAAAAGAGAAGAGATCCAGATGATCCAGGAATGGGAAGCAAGATGTCGATAGGAAGAAACTCTAAGGTGCCAAAAGTCCAAAATCAGGTGGCTAAAGGAAGGGGAACGGAATACTAAGTTTTTCATAGAACAACCATTGCAAGAAGAACACACAACAAAATCCTGAAAATCAGATATCATGATGGGATCGAAAGAGAATCCCACAAGGAAATTGAAAAAACATTGGTCAATCACTTCGAGGGGATCGCCCAAGAACCTAATCAAGACAGAACGGAGGTCATATAATGGATAACTCAGCACATCCCCAAGATGATCACCAAGGAACAAAATATCAATCTAAACAAACCCATAACAAAGGAGGAA